>CAIGQW010055747.1:2190551-2200832 GCA_903798125.1 Danio choprae | reverse complement strand
GCTCGCACACACACACACACACACACACACACACACACACACACACATTAGCTTTGCACTGTTTTTGCACAGCAAATGTGACAGGGTAGATGTAAATATCCACTGCTCTATGGACATCGTTATGTTAATGTACAAAATAAACCTGATCTAAGTCCACAAACCGGGATTGAAGCTCTTCTTTCATAATTGTATTGACGCTATGCGGCTGTGGTGATGAATTACGTAGCAGTTTTACTGTCTTTATTACAAACATGCACTGTTTTAAAAATGTTTTAAACTTGTAAAACTCATTCTTGATCACATTTGATGATGATTGATGAGCACAGAGAGCTGAACAGATCTTTTAATCACGGTTTCTTTGCGCACGTCCTGTCTTGTTGATATGTTTATACGCGTTACTATGGACACAAGTTAATATGAGGCTGTCAATCAATTTGGTGGGCGGGGAAACTGCACTCCTACGTCAAGTTGCGGTCGGCCTCAAAAAGGGAGGGATTTGGATCCTATTATAACGTCAGGAACATTTAAAAAAAGAAACTTATTGTCTTTATATCGCCCCAATATGACTGTAGAGACGCTATACCTACACACAGTTCTGTCCAAACAGCTTACAAAAGAGGATTTTCATTATAGGTGCCCTTTAAATGTTATTGTATTTGTTATATAATTCAGGCTTATTGGCATCACAATGCGAAGTGGAGGACTGTTAAGACGTAACAGATTTATTCTGACAAATCAACTGCCTGGATGTACTTTATCCCACTTATTACACTTGCCAGAAAATGTAAAAATAAAAACCAAACATTGTTCTGAGCCAGGGCAACATGGTGGCAGTGTGGGTAGCACAATTGCCTCACAGCAAGAAGGTCGCTGGTTCGAGCCCCGGCTGGGTCAGTTGGCATTTCTGTGTGGAGTTTGCATGTTCTCCCAGTGTTTGCGTGGATTTCCTCCGGGTGCTCCGGTTTCCCCCACAATTCCAAAGATATGCGGTACAGGTAAATTGGGTAAGCTAAATTGTCCGTTGTGTATGAGTGTACCCAGTGATGGGTTGCAGCTGGAATGGCATCTGCTGCGTAAAACATATGCTGGATAAGTTGGCGGTTCATTCCGCTGTGGCGACCCCAGATTAATAAAGGGACTAAGCCGAAAAGAAAATGAATGAATGAATGTTCTGAGCCATAATATCTTATTAATTATTTAATCAAAGGTAAAACTGACAGAAACGAACCAACTGAATGGAGAATACTCTAACCTACATATTATTCAGTCATCAGATGGCACCAAACCATCAAAAACAGCAGTGTAACAGACAAGCATATGGAAGAAAATTAATTTACTGATGGTGAGAATAAATTCACAGGTGAGCCTGTGTTATTAGAATCAGAAAGAGCTTTATTGCCAGGTATGTTCACACACATGAGGAATTTGTTTTCATGACAGAAGCTTCTACAGTGCAACAGAATTACAGAGACAGAACAAAAAAACAGATAATAAATATATTTCAAAAATAGAAGTAGGGCCTCACAGTGGCGCAGTGGGTAGCACGTTCGCCTCACAGCAAGAAGGTTGCTGATCGCTGGTTCGAGCCTCGGCTGGGTCAGTTGGCGTTTCTGTGTGGAGTTTGCATGTTCTCCCCGTGTTGGCGTGGGTTTCCTCCGGGTGCTCCGGTTTCCCCCACAAGTTCAAAGACATGCGGTATAGGTGAATTGGGTAAGCTAAATTGTCCATAGTGTATGAGTGTGTATGGATGTTTCCCAGAAATGGGTTGCAGCTGGAAGGGCATCCGCTGCGTAAAACATATGCTGGATAAGTTGGCGGTTCATTCCGCTGTGGCGACCCCAGACTAATAAAGGGACTAAGCCGAAATGAAAATGAATGAATGAAAAATAGAAGTAAGTAGTGCAAATACAAATTGACAAGTGTATGTACAGGTGTATTACTATATACAGCATTATATATGCAACTGCTATGTGCAAATTGGCATGTAAAGTATGTTGTTAAATAAATATATATAAATGTATATGTGTATAAAAAGTAGTGATGTTTGTTTCACAATTACTATCACAAAGTGTTTATGAGATGGATTGCCTGAGGGAAGAAACTGTTTCTGTGTCAGGCTGTTCTGGTGCACAATGCTGTGTAGTGTCGACCAGAAGGTAGAAGTTCAAAGAAGCGTTGTGCTGATTCAACTGTTGTTATCTCGGAGTAACATACCTTGGTATGTCTTGACTGACCAATCAGAATTTTCCAGACAACCATGTCATCATATATATATGGGATTCCACATGCAGCCTTATTTAGGATGATCAGGCAAGTGTCCAAATACCAACAAACAACAATAAAAAGGGGTAATCCACAAGAGTCTTTAACCCTCTGGGGTCTGAGGTGATTTTGGGGCCTCTAAGATGTTTTGACATTTGTGCTTAGTTTAGCTACTTATTACATCGTATTGGCCAACATTTTTTTTTGTATTCAGCACAAACTGCTACAATAATATATGAGGAATATTTATGTATTATGCGTAGTTAGTAAGTTTTGGAGATTAAAAAAAATAGCTTAAATAAGGTCCAAAAAAACCACAATGGGCCTGATTAAGACTTTTGAGTGACCAGTCTTGTAGGCTAGAATATTTGCTTCACAATTATGTGAAAATTATTCTGTTCCCTCATTCAAAGAAAACATTACAATGATTTACATTTTGTAAAGTCAGTGTTTGGGTCAGCATACTGTATGCGTGGGAGTGACAATCGTCATGAATAATTCACACCTGGACTAACAAAAGACACTCCCCCACTGGCTAATGTTCACCCATCAAGGGCAATATCCAGCTGCAAAAGCCAGCCCAAACTATTTTTAAAAGATTGTTGTATTACTTGCTGTATTATAACCATGTAAACACTGGGTAAACAATGTATGTGCACTTATAACATACAGCATGCACAAAAATATATATATTTCAAATGGTATAAAACGTGTTTGCAACACTGTTGTAATAAAAACTTTCTTGTGCATTACTCCAGCATTTGATAATAATTTTCTGAATGACTCTAAGACACTGAAGTACCGTAATGACAAAAGCTTTAAACACAAGAATAAATAATATTTTAAACATGAAAAACAATTACTTTAAATCAAAATGTTATTTTAAGACATTTTATATATGTTTGCCCAAATAAATCGAAACTCTTTCCAAACTTTTGACTGGTTCAACTACGGTAAAATAAATAACACGCATGTGTCGCGTTCGGAATAAAGCAGCATCCGATCACGGCGGTCCCGTGAGGGCAAATGGGTCATAATTACAATTTATTCCTGAGAATGAAAATGAAACGACCTTCTTAGCCAGCGCGCTGCGTTTGTTTGTGGGCGTGCACGAGTTCAGGCAGCTGTCGTCATCATTTGTGGTAATGGCGGACACGGAAAGAGCCGGCGTGATGCGCGCTGTGCCTGGAGAATTCTATGGATTACCAAGCGAGACAACATTTGTTTTCAAACGGAGTTGGAAAGTGCACCTTCCAAGCTTTATCCAGGTATGTCTCACATGTATATCTCATGTATTCGTGGAGATTCCGCTGTTTTTTTCTGACCCCAGTTTACATGCTGCGCGCGTCTCACGTGGACGATTGTAATAACAAAGTAGCTCGTGGGCGTGGTCGCATTAAAAATAACGAGCTCAGACTGAGAAACTAGGCATAGTTTTGGGTTCATACTGATTACTTTATCAAACAATATTTGTTTTCAACATACACTCGCTGCATTTAAAAGTAGACACTTCAAGCTTTCTATAGATGTATGTCTCATGTCTGGGTGTTTTGTTTTCGCGGAGTTTCAGTTGATTTTAGTGACGCGTTTCTAAAAACAATTCGCAAAGAGACTAAAGGAAGAACGCGCACACGCGTTTATTTTGCAAAATCACACACTTTTGTTGTTATTGTGAGGGTACACACAAAAAAAGTAGACACCTAACAGATTTAATTGTTGTATAACAACTATTTGTGTGACCGAAATCAACAGAGTATTTTTAGTGTCTTTGGCACTGATAAAAAAATGATAAACACGCCGCGGTGATCTGGCAACATCAACAGTAAACGTATCTATTTATCACATTACCTTGATGCATGCAGTATATAAGGGGAGTCATTGACATTCAGAACATACAGTAAACTGTACTTTGAAAAGATATACATATTAATACGTGTCCTCAAATATAACATGCCTGAAACCGGCTTTTGGTCCAATAGCCAGCCTGTTAGAGATGAGTGGCTTCTGGGACCTTGTATTTTGACTGTGAGATGTACCACAGGGCATTGCTGAAACATGTTGTGACAGTCAAACAAACTGCAGGCTTCTGAATGTGACGCGTGTCAGCCGTCAGGAGGGGGTTACATCTGTTCCTCAGCCTGGGGTTAAAAGCTCAAATAAACACTCAGTCCTGTGAGGTCTGGGGAAATTACGGCCACAGCAGGGTTGCCAGCGCTCGTCATTTTTTTCAGTGGCAAATATGTACAGTATGTATGGAAGCTTGTTTCTCCCAATAAATTGAAATAAAAACATTTTAATTTGTTCAAAAATATTTCTTTTATGAACCTAACTTTTATTTGTTTATGTTTATATGTACATTTGATGATTTTACTACTGTATACACTGCATAAACTGTAAAAGATTTGGGAGAAATAAAGTCAATATACAGATATTATAACCTAGAAACTTAGAATTGTACCTTTTCTTATTGAAACTTTCAAAGAAGGAAATAGTATGAATTCTACTTAAGGGGCCTGTTTCAGTAAGGAGGTTCTGCCAACTTGGAGTTTAAACTTGAACTCTTGAGTTGACTTACCGAGAGATTAAAAACTCAGAGTTTTCGGTTTCAGAACAGCTGATCAGAGTTAGGTCAATCAAGTCTGAGTAGACTAATTCAGAGTTAAGCGCACACCGCGACTATAAAAAGGCATTATCAATGGAGCTGAGATATTATGAGTCACCATGGCAACATCTGAAATAAAGACATCAGCATTTTTTTCTCCAGCTGAACTTGATGTGCTCATGCAAAGTTATAGCAAATATGGCCATATATTTAAAGAGAAAAGCAACACCACTGCATCAGCGAAGCAGAGACCGTTAGCATATGGGAAAACATAGCTGCTCAAGGTAATGCGTAAGTTTACATTTAAAATATTTAAAGTAGGGCAGCACGGTGACGCAGTGGGTAGCACAATCGCCTCACAACAAGAAGGTCGCTGGTTCGAGCCCCGGCTGGGTCAGTTGGCGTTTCTGTGTGGAGTTTGCATGTTCTCTCCGTGTTTGTGTGGGTTTCCTCCGGGTGCTCCGGTTTCCCCCACAAGTCCAAAGACATGCGCTATAGGTGAATTGGGTAAGCTAAATTGTCCGTGGTGTATGTGTGTGAGTGAGTGTGTATGGATGTTTCCCAGTGGTGAGTTGCGTCTGGAAGGGCATCCGCTACGTAAAATCATATGCTGGATAAGTTGGCGGTTCGTTCCGCTGTGGCGACCCCAGATTAATAAAGGGACTAAGCCGAAAAGAAAATGAATGAATGAATATTTAAAGCATTTAAATATTTAAATAAAATAAAAAATAAGCAATGTAATGTGACGTTTATTGACTTTTCACTTGAAAAAGTGTCGAATTGGCCATAATTTTGAAGTTATTTCAGATGTAATTGCATTAAATGACATAAAATAGGCTACTGCATAATTTCTACAACAAATTTGACAAAACAAGAATGCATATAACCTTAACTTAATGTTCAGTGGAAATGTTTAATTTCCCACTTTTACACACGTTGATCAGTTTAAGATAACAGTTTTTAATAGATTTAAAAGTGCTCTTGTGTGTCTGCCTTTCTTATTGATCATGTGGTAGAGGTTCAAGCCTCGGCTGGGTCAGTTGGCATTTCTGTGTGGAGTTTGCATGTTCTCCCTGTGTTGGCATGGGTTTCCTCCGGGTGCTCCGGTTTCCCCCACAGTCCAAACATTTCTAAAATTGAGTTTTTAATAGATTTAAAAGTGCTCTTGTGTGTCTGCCTTTTTTATTGATCATGTGGTAGAGGTTGATATGACATTTAGAATGTAAGCAGCACTAAAACATAGTTTTTAAAATGAGTAATAATCCCATTAATCTAGTTACAGTACATGTCCCTGTCGAAGGACAGTGAATTTAATCTAATTATTTATTTTCTTGCAGTAATATCAAAGGTAAAACTTTAAAGTATGAATCTAATTGTAATTTTCCCAAAAAAGGACAAGCCATTCTCGTAACTTTGTTCTTGGTGTGACTGAAATGTAGGCAAGGAATGACTAAGGTATGAAATACCACTTCGTCTTCAAAAAAGGAGAGGAGGCCGACAGAAACTCAGAGTTCAGAGAATAAAACCTGCTCCTGACCAGGTTAGGTTCACAGAGTAATTTGCCATCGTAACTGACTCAGAGTAAAAGTTACCTCTCGTTCAGAAACAGGCTTGACTTATCCTGCTTTCTCGAGTTTGACAAACCTGCCATTTTGAAACGGAAAACCCAGAGTTTCTCTCATTTCAGGGTTAACATACTCTGAGTTTTCACTTAACCTCCTTTCTGAAACGGGCCCAAGATCTTGATTGAACAGTGACTTTACTTGTCACGATTTCTAGTTTATAGGTCAGCAATAAAATCACAATACAAGATCTTAAATAGCATGTACAGTGGTGGGAAAAGGTGTTTGCCCCCTTACTGATTTCTTTCTTCTTTTTTTTTGTTTGTCACACTTTAATGTTTCAATTATCAAGCTAATTTAAATATTAGTCAATCATAACACAAGTAAACATGCAGTTTTCAAATGAAGGTTTTTTTATTATTAAGGGAAAATATATTCTAAAACAAGGGCGGAATGGTGCCTCAGTGGTTAGCACTGTTGCCTTACAGCAAGAAGGTCGCTGGTTCGAGTCCCAGTTGGGTCAGTTGGCGTTTCTGTGTGGAGTTTGCATGTTCTCCCCGTGTTTGCGTGGGTTTTTTCCGGGTGCTCCGGTTTCCCTCACAGTCCAAAGACATGCGCTATATTGAATTGAATAAACTAAATCGGCCTTTGTGTGTGTGTGTGTGTGTGTGTGTGTGTGAGTGTGTGAGTGTGTGAGTGTGTGAGTGTGTGAGTGTGTGAGTGTGTGAGTGTGTGAGTGTGTGAGTGAGTGAGTGAGTGAGTGTTTGTGTGTGTGTATTCATGCTTTTTCCCTTGTTTTCTCAAGAATCATCACAGACTTTTGAGAATTTTTGTTATCAAGAAAAAAAAAGTACACTCTAAAAATGCATTTCTTTTTTTTTTTTTACCGAATTTGCACTTTAGAAAAACATTTGGTTACTTTTTTTTTTTACTTTTTAACCTTTCTAATCAGATGTTTTGGGTTAATGTTTGGTTACAACAACCTAGCATTTTTTTAAATGGGTATTTAAACTTTTTTATTTTTAAATTTTATTAATTTTTAAAGGGGTAAAATGCTCAAAAAATAAGTAAACAATATTGTGCTTATAAATGTAGCTATACAAAACCAAGCAAATAAAATAAAACGACAGTAAAATACAAATTTATGGTAGTGTAAAAGCTAAAGTGTGAGTAGAGTATGAAAGACAAATGAATTATTCATTCATTTTCTTTTTCGGCTTAGTCCCTTTATTAATCTGGGGTCGCCACAGCGGAATGAACCGCCAACTTATCCAGCATATGTTTTACGCAGCGGATGCCCTTCCAGCTGCAACCCATCACTGGGAAACATCCATACACACCCATTCACACTCATAGACTATGGACAATTTAGCTTACCCAATTCACCTGTACCGTATGTCTTTAGACTGTGGGGGAAACCGGAGCACCCGGAGGAAACCCACGCCAACACGGGGAGAACATGCAAACTCCACACAGAAACGCCAACTGACCCAGCCGGGCTCAAACCAGCGACCTTCTGGCTGTGAGGCGATTGTGCTACCCACTGCGCCACCGTGCTGCTCCAAATGAAATATTAAACAGAAATAAAAATAAATTAAAAATAAATTAAAACCTCAAACCTATAATAAAAAGTATCCACTTGATACTCTGACTTTCCCAAAACGAAAATGTATGAAGATTTTAATTGAACAGTGACTTTTAATACTTAGTAAATGGTGTGAATTGTTACTTTAACTAAAGTCTTGCCATATTAGCCAGTAGTTAAATGAATAGTCACAGTAACTACGTGACCTTAAAATAAAGTGAAACCTTTTTCTTTTCTTGTAATTTCTAAAACTCTGCTATATTAGACTCAGGAGTTGACTAAAGCAGCTGTAATTTGTGTGCTGTTCACTCATTCTCTTTGGTGTGTGTGTGTGTGTGTGTGTGTTGTATACAAAGCCAGTTCAAGGTTGTTGTGTAGAGCTGTTTTTGCAGCACAGGCAGTCAAAAAACGTGTTCATGCTGTGCAAGCCAAGCAGCCTGACTGTTTTCCAGCATGTCCTTCCTTCTGTCAAGGCTGACACACATTAATGAGGCACAGAACACATACACACTTCATCATTACCAAGACCAGGACGGCTTTTCACACTCCCTCCCTTCCTTTCCTCCATTACGGCAGATATTTGAGAGATTACATCTGTCACTTATTTGGGTGCTAATTGGGCGAATAAACATGTTTCGCATACTGTACATCTGCATGGCCCTAATCAGGCCTCTAGTGAATACCACAGAGCACAATGCATTATGGGTGGACAGAGATTGGGGTTTGTGTTTCATTTGTTTGCTGTTTATATTATGTGTGTGTGTGTGTGTGGCCCTGTATAGGAGGATGATGAATGTTTGCGCATGTTTTCATACTGTTATGTCTGTTTGTCAAAATGTCACCGGATTACAATACAACTACCTGACACTGATGAAAACTCATTATGAAACTAAAATAAAGGGGACTATATGGAGAAATATAACATGACGCTTTGCGATTGAAACGTCCAATTATGGCGACACGGTGGTTTGCACTGTCGCCTCACAGCAAGAAAGTCAATGGTTTGAGTCCCGGCTGGGTCAGTTGGCATTTCTGTGTGGAGTTTTCATGTTCTCCCTGCGTTGGCATGGGTTTCCTCCGGGTGCTCCGGGTTCCCCCACAGTCCAAAGACATGCTCTATAGGTGAATTGAATAAACTAAATTGGCTGTAGTGTATGTGTGTGAATGAGTGTGTATGGATGTTTCCCAGCATCCGATGTGTAAAACATATACTAAAGTTAATAAGGAAAATGAATGAATGAAAAGTCCAATTATAGGATATTAGTGTTTAGGTTTGCATGAAGATGAATGCATATTCATTATTTTTTGTATTTTTTTGTATTATTATATATGTATATATATATATATATATATATATATATATACACACAGTGCTCAGCATAAATTAATATTTTTATCCATTTCTCAGTGAATATGGGTAATATATATTGCTGCATTTGAACAAAACAGATTTGTTAAACAGATATATTTATTAAAATAATATTTTAGTCACAGAACATCTGTAGAAATGGAAAGATAATACATTTAAATTTATGCAAAATATTGCAAAAATAAATTACAAGCTACAACATTTCAACAAAATTGTATATATTTTTTGTTTCTCTTGATTTTTGCTATTTTTGAAAATTTTATTTCATATTTTCCCCTAACATATAAATTTGGGCTACTAATTTGTGAACCATTATTGTAAGTTATTTAGTTAGATTAGCTCCAGATTTGGCTTCAGTACTGACTAAACTAATGTATATGCACAAATATAATATTGTAAAGCTTCCTATAGAATATATTCATTTAAATGAGAGATTTGTGGGGGGTGTACTCGTATATGCTGAGCAGTGTATATATCTGAAAAATATTTTGTTGGTGGTGACTTTTGAATAGTTGATGACTTGTGTTGCAATAATAAATAAAAATAGAAATATATAAATGTCTAATATTAGATAAATGTTTATTTCCCTTAAATAAACAAAAATAAATAAATAAGTAAATGCATAAATACATAAATAAAGTAGCATATTTTATAACGTGTAGATGTAGAATATCTAGATTTTGTTAATTGAAAAAATAGTTGTTCTTTAGAAATTAATAAATTCATATTAATATTATAATAATTTTTTATTTCAATTTTCAATTATTAAAATTCTATAGACATTTTGAGTGAAACTACAAAAGTTGCATTAAAAATAAAAATTAATTTAACAAGTTAAGAAAATAACTGCAATAGTATTTTAATTATAAATAATAAAATATGCAATGATATAAGAAAAAAA
>CAIGQW010055747.1:2142040-2160551 GCA_903798125.1 Danio choprae | reverse complement strand
TATATAATGAATAAATATATGAATAAATATATATTAATCATTTGTGTGTGCATGATGAGTTAATTTGTAAACAACAAAAATACAGAATTATCTGTTTGTTCAAATTAACACTTCATTTTTTCTTGGCATGGGCCTTTTTAGCTAATGTCTTGCCCGATTGATCCATTGTCTTGATTACACTCTCTTTATTAGTCATTACTGGTCTGTTTCCATTGAGCGGTGTGGTTCTGTATAGTACAGTAAGGTCCTCAATTATGTTCGTTTTCACTGTCAGAAGTTGTGAATGGTACCAAAATACCAAAACCGGCAAACAAAGAGTAAAGTGTAATCCAATAGAGTAATCTAAAAGGCACAGGCAATACTGAGCAATGGATGTTTGTGAAAATGGTGCTTAAATAATGTGTGTGAAATGTGATGCCACTGTGTCAGTGTAATCAAGTCCACTGAGCGGTATGGTTCAGTATAATAATGTATGGTACTCAATTATTTCTGAAGTGGCAAACCATACCAAACAACTTTTTTTTTTAGAGTCTTTAGTAAGGCTACCTAGCGTGATAGAACTTTACCTAAACTCAATGCAGAATGCTGACTGGTTTACAAGGAATCATCACTTGCGCATACTACAATGCCATAATACAATGACGACGCTCAGCAATGAACCGTGGTCAACCAAACTCAAACAAAGCTTGTTGTTTTTTTTGTGACAAACAGCTACATTCCTAGCAAGAACAGGATCTGCTGTACTATATGTCCTCCGTTATTGTTTATGGGCTGTTCACATGTTGAATCTAAAATGACGAGGAACTCCACATTCTCTCAATTTGCATGCACTTGCTATGCGTCTATACTTGAAATAGCAACATGCAAACAATATAATATATGAACACCCCCCCCAAGCTTTCTTCTTCACTCTATAATGACTATTCAGTTGAAATTCAATTAAGTTAATAGCTATTTTCCACCATTCACCACTCCATCAAGTGACGTTGACTGCAACTTTCTGGCATACACCAGTTTAACCAAGTAAAGGTGATATTGGCTGTGGAAATGCGAGCCTGATAAAGGTTACCAGTACAGAATCCTACTCTGCTGTACTATACTGAATCATATCACTCAGTGGAAATGAACCATATGTCTAAATAGTCTCCATAATATCATATTTCAGAGGTCTCTAACCCTGCTCCTGTTGAACCCTGTCCTACTGATTTCTGGTCCAAACCAAAACACACCTGAATCAGCTAATCAAGGTGTTCAGGGTTACTTAAAGAGCCCCTATTATGGGTTTTTGAGAATGACCTTCGATGCAGTGTGTAACAGCTCTAAGTAAAGTGAAATATCCAGCTAAGGCTTAAATCTGAAAGTGCACTGTGTTTAAAACTATTGATTCATCTATAAAAGAATCGACTCATAGTGGTTCGATTGAATCGATGTGGTAACAAATCTTTACCTGTGTCAGCATGACGTCGATACTAAACTCAAGCCCCGCTCATTGTTGCACACGCAGACCCGGGAAAATTGAAACCCCGGGCCCCACCCACAAACACTGTAGAAAGAAAAAGAGGAAGACAAACACTGTAGCAGATCCTGGTTGAATCAAGTCCCGTAGACGCTGTGCTCTGAACTGGCAGTGTTAGTGTTAATTTCCCCATCCAAAGATGAGGCTGTGAAGAGTCAGTGGTTGAAGTTTATTTTTGCAAAAATACCTCAGCATTATAGCCCCAGCCTTGTGCTGTGTCCCGTCATTTTTCTGACGTGTGTTTCAGCAATCTACACGCTTACAATGGGGGATTCGTCGGCCGTTTGTTAAAGGAAGGGTCAGAAAAGACTATTGATGTTTGGGACTTTGTCAGAGCTTGACAGGAACTTTACAGTACACAGTTCATGGATCAGTTTCTTCTTGTAAGTATGTGCGATTAAAATGGTTGCCTACTTGTTTTCTGTAGCTTGCAAATTTTGTATTTAATTGCGTTTTGTTACTTGTAAACGCTTGTACTGTATCTGGTTAACTCTTTAAATTCTCATATCGTGTCCTAAACCATGTTGGAAACGTGACGTGTGCCGCTTTGTTTACGGATTTAAATGCGTTTGTGAGCTGCCACTGCGATCCTCTGCCGTTTGTCATTGCTATGGGCACCGTCAGCTGTTCCTACACACGTGCGGCGGTCAAGTTTCAGAATAGTTCAGCTTTTGCCACTGTGCGGATTAATACTGAACGTGTGTCATGGTTAAGAATAGAGCAATATGCTGGTGTTTAACTGCATTGCTTTAATGCACTCCTTCACTGGGGCTCACACATACACTCTGCACTCGGACTACTTCAAAATTGTTGATATGCCGTGGTGGACATTTCTCTCTTTCTCACGCTGAACACAGTCGACCAATCACCACAGACTGGGTCATCAGACCAATCAGCGCAGATTAGCATTTCGCTAAAGAGGGGTTTGGGAACAAATGAATCGCAGAACGAATCATATGGGAGTCATTGGGATAATTAGGTAAAAATAAATGCATATTATTATAAGACAATGACAATGCATATTATAAGACAGTGTTTTTTGAACTTGCATGCATATCAGACTGTTGTTGGAGACCCCCAAAACCAAAATATGACCTTTTTTAATGCATAATATATGGGCTCTTTAAAAATGCAGGCAGGTGCTCACGGCGACCCGAGTTCGATTCCCGGCTCAAGGTCCTTTGGCGATCTCTCTCTCTGCTACCAATACTTTCCTGTCTGTAACCTCCATTATTCTATCCAATAAAATGTGAAAAAACCCTAAAAAATAATTGTTAAAAAATGCAGGCATGCGTGGTTAGGAGACTCTTCTTAGGGGGTTAGGTTTGGGGACCCTACTGTAATCTCTTGCCGATCTTTACTATGCGATCTTGTGTTGATAAATTTCATCAACCATTTTCATGTCAATGGTCAAGTCTGTTTATATGTTCTGTTGCCATTTATTTATCAGATTGAAGTGCACATATTTTATTATGCCTTAATAAAACCACACATGGGTTGTATACTTCTTCTTGCCCTAGTGGACTAAACATTATAGCATCAAACAGAGCAAAATGTATTTATTTTAATTTTTTTTTGTTTCTCTGTGGAGTTTGTTTATCTCAGAGCTCCACAGATCAAATCTGATAAAAAGCAAACTGATGGAATGATTAGTTAGCCAGTATTTTCCCTTTGATATTTCAAACAGCCAGCCAGCCCCTTTCATTCCTCTGTGATAAATGACAACATTAAAGAGAAACCGACAGAGTTAGTTATCAAGCACCTACCTTGAAGGGAGACATCTGTTGAGTTTATTTAGAAGGCATAAAATATGAGCAAAGCCCCGCGTGTCACATACTCGCAGGGAGATCAAGGTTTGAGCTCAGCTGCTCAGTGCCGGAGCTCAGGAAGCGAAATCTGTTTTGTTGCAATACCTCCAAAAACAAAAGATGTCAATGGTGGGATACATTTAGAGAATGGTTCAATTTGCACACAAACTCCTAGACGGTAAAACTGACTATACAATGGTTTCCATTAACTTAATTGCAAGAGAACGAACACTCATTCTTCCCTGAAATTTACATTCTCGGACCCAGAAATTGTTTCTATGGCAATGCTCATAATGTTAAAATGGGAAGAACTTTTTAAGTTCTGAAATCTGAGTGATCCTGAATAGTCCAGACTTGTTCAAAGTGTGCTTTCAGTGGTTCAATCAGAATATTATCAATATGTTTGTGCACACACTACATGATTTTAAACGTCGGCAGATCGCTCTGCTGTTCACATTACTCAACTTGATTTAGTATCTTTAAATCGCTGTGGTGGGCGACACGACGGCTCAGTGGTTAGCACTGTGGCCTCACAGCAAGAAGGTCACTGGTTCAAGTACCGGCTGGGTCAGTTGGGATTGCTGTGTGGAGGTTGCTTGTTCTCCCTGTGTTGGCGTGGGTTTCCTGTGGATGTTTTGGTTTCCCCACAGTCCAAACACATGCGGTATAGGTGAATTGAGTAAACTAAATTGGCCGTAGTGTATATGTGTGAATGAGTGTGTATGGATGTTTCCCAGTACTAGGTTGCAGCTGGAAGGGCATTCGCTGTGTAAAACATATGCTGGATAAGTTGGTCGTTTATTCCGCTGTGGCGACCCCTGATGAATAAAGGGACTAAGCCGAAGGAAAATGAATGAAATCGCTGTGGTGTTCACACTATGCAACACTACATAAATTATCCTCAAGAAGGGGGTCACACATTACATGATCTGACAACAACTCTTTCACCCAATATCTCTGTCCAGCCCCCAAACCCCAGCCAATTAAAGCCAGAGCCGTTATAAAAGAGCTGAAGACTATTAGCTGCACACAGTGTTTGAAATCTTTCTGAAAGTATTTAAGGGAGAGTTCGAAAGCATCGCCGATCAGCTGATTTGTCAGCGGATCAATGTCTCATATATCTGCACGGTTCAGCAGATAAATGTGGCATTACCATGCTTTGGTGTTCGTGTAAACGCAGGGTGAAGCGATGACCATTCTGGCCAATCACAGACATTTCTGTTGTGCTCCTGAACACAACGGGCAGGTCATGACTTGTTCTCTCATTGGCTGCAGCTCATCACAACATCTGATCCCACATGGGGTCGAGTCTGCTCTGCTCTGCTCTGCTCTCCAACTGCTCTGGAATATTTAGCATGCTAGATATTTGATTGGCGACACTGTGGCGCAGTGGATAGTAATGTCGCCTCACAGCAAGAAGGTCACTTTTCGAGCCCCGGCTGGGTCAGTTGACATTTCTGTGTGGAGTTTGCATGTTCTCCCCGTGTTCGCGTGGGTTTCCTCCAGGTGCTCTGGTTTTCCCCCACAGTCCAAAGACATGCGCTATAGGTAAGCTAAATTGTCCATAGTGTATGTCCTGGTCCTCCAGGGTGGGGGTTGAGCATTGGGCTAACAACCCACCTCATAAAAATTTGATGTTACGAAACACCAATATAGTGCAGCTAAACAGTGGCAGATTAAGGCATGGGCAATATGGGTGATCACCCATCTTGCTGGGCACGGCACGGGGAGATGGTGCAAAAAAAAAAAAAAACGTGCCCCAGTAAAAGCTTTGAGATACAATTTACTTTATGCAAGTGTGTTAATTTAGAGAGGTAATCCCAGAATAAAGACACTAGGGGTCGTTCACATTTAGCGTCTTTTGCAAGTTTGTTACTCTCTATGTGCAACTGAAACAATGCTGGTGAAAGCAAACTGATGCATACACAGAGAAAACCATTCCAGTGCACCTCACACGCGCTGCTCCAGCTCCCGGTATGAATCCCGGCTGTTAACATTCACGTTGGTAAAACGTTCACATTGGTGTCGGCACACAGCGAGTTTTGCAAGTTCGACAAAACTAAAGTTTATATAATATAATGATGATCTTATTTTGACTACGCATGGCTATGAAACAGAAATGAGCGATAATGAGTCCAGGACGTAAGACTTGATAACATTAATATTCTGCATTACATTAACATTAATTCATGAGTCAGGTCTAAGACAACAGATAATTCTATACAACATATTTTAGTTTTTTATCTTAAGATTTCTTAAGTGATCTAAATATATCACTCCAGTTGTGTCGTTACATTGTTTTCCAGTTACATTTAGGATTGATTTCTGTTATTCATTTAGAATAATAATTGTATAATATTAATAATCATTTAATTTATTTATAATAAATATAAATAAATTGTTATATTTATTGAAAATAAATAAATATATATATTTTGAGGGGGCTTTATATATGGTTGTATATGGGGTGGTTCGCCCAGGTTGTCATTTAAACTAGAACCGCCACTGCAGCTAAATATCAACTTCGATATAAAATGGCCCTGGGAGTAAGTAAGATATTTGATTTTATTTCATCTGTGAGGTGTCGACGACGAGTCAACAAGCCTCTTTGATGCGGTTCGTTCAGTAGTTCACACATAAAGACCGCTGAGTGCCGATCACCTGCAGATTTTCTCCCGATCACAGCCCGTTCTTTTGGCGAGCTTGTTAACTTGCAAATTGTGCTCAAATCGGGCTTAAAATTCTATAGCGTGAACTAGGCATTACAGAGGAAGCCTCACTCAGTATCCAGGGTACGTCAGTTTACAGTGCTCATGAATGTAGAAGGTAATGATTCTTACAATACAGTCAAGCAAGTCCCTTAAAATGTATTAAATACTGTAATTCCAGAAAATATTATAAAAAAGACAGGTCGATGCCGGGCCTCACGGTGGCGCAGTGGGTAGCACGATCGCCTCACAGCAGGAAGGTCGCTGGTTCCAGCCTCGGCTGGGTCAGTTGGCATTTCTGTGTGGAGTTTGCATGTTCTCCCCGTGTTGGCGTGGGTTTCCTCTGGGTGCTCCGGTTTCCCCCACAAGTCCAAAGACATGCGCTATAGGTGAATTGGGTAAGCTAAATTGTCTGTAGTGTATGTGTGTGAATGGGTGTGTGTGGATGTTTCCCAGTGATGAGTTGCAGCTGGAAGGGCATCCGATGCGTAAAACATATGCTGGATAAGTTGGCGGTTCATTCCGCTGTGGCGACCCCAGATTAATAAAGGGACTAAGCCGAAATGAAAATGAATGAAAGATCAATGCCATAACCTCTGACAAAACAGCAAGGTAATCAAATGGTTTTAAGTGCAGTTCAATGCTAAATGCCAGTCACGTGACTACTATTGCAAATAAATGTATCGCAAAATTTTTTTAAAAATACATGTTTGCTTCCTCTTCCATGTTTTATTTTTCAACAATGTCACTGAAAAACGGAAAGTTCATTGAATATGAATTGTAGGTTTTTTCTTAAACAATTAATTTAGCTAACATCGTAAGCATTTAGAATCCGCTGTGAGCAGCTTGTGTGTTACTCATAAGGAGTTCTATTTATGTGAAGCTGGAAGGCATATTATAAGGTTTCTTATTAGTGCGATGTTAAGTTTACGTCTAGGCAGCAGCCAGTGAGCCTCTCTATGTCTTGGAACAAGGCTAATGTCTCCCCCTAATGTCATTTCTTTATAAACCCCTCATGCCATATCTTTATCCTTGGGTTGTTTGTTACATTTTAGTGGCCTGGCACCGGAGTGTAGATAAACGTCGTAAACAGATCTTTACGAATGAATAAATTCACCTCCACCAGCCCTGTGCCACCGGCGGACGTTAATAAACTGATTCATGGTGTAACGCACTCTCTCGGGTTCGGCCGTAGCCCTTTTATGCTGGCTGTTTATTTGCGCTGTTATTTCTTAGAGTCAGCTGAAAAGGGGCTATCCGCAGGCAGATGATAAATTATGTTTTTCACACTCTAATTTATAGAGGTGGGCTTGTGTTGCTTGAGCAATTTTTACTTTCCATTTCCAGTAGCGCATGAGGGTAAGCAAAGAGAGTCCTGAAAAGATCAGCCTTCATGGGTGTCACTTTTTTTTTTTTTTTTTTTTGTGCCGCAAGGGAGAGTAAGATAACATTTTTGATCCCCAGGACAGTTTTCCCACAGCAGAGAAAGAGTTACACAGAGTGTTTAAGGGAAAATAATGCTCACTTTGCCACAGTCAGGAATGTATTCCATCATAGTGAAGGCTGGTAATGATAAATTATTGCCTCTAGCTTCAGGCTTTGTGTATGCGTGTGTGTTTAGGAGTAATTGATATACAGTTCTGAAAATGCTGAATAAAATTAAACATGTTATAGACTTTATGAAATGTGTTAGCCTAGGCTACTTTTCTATGATGAAACTAAAAGGCTAAACTTATCTTTACGCTGTAAAAACAAATCCTGGTTGCTTTAAATTTTTAAGCTTAATCAAATTAACCCTATGAGTCCATTGAACGTGTGTTAAACTGACTTAAAACAGCTTGTGTAACTTATAAAATTAAGTTAGAACATGATTAACTTAGTCTAATAAGTTAAAAACCTATGCTGTCGTGACTAATTGATCATCAAATTTCTTACAGTGTACATTTTATATTTTCTTGACCTTTTTTTCTTGAAGGTCACCCAAAATATAAAAAAATAGATTTTATTGTATGCTAATAAAAAAAAAAACATAGCTAGTATTCATTAACTACATCACAGGCACAAGTATCCCAATATACGTGAGAATATAAGAATACACTGCACAATTAGGTGCTGTATGTAAGTTTTTAACTCTTCTAAAGCATAAAATTACCTTAATATGTTTACAGATATTTAAGAAATATGTGAAGTGAACCTTCTTGTTTATCTGAAAAACAATGCTGAAGTCAGATATTCTGCTTTGGAAATGTGTTTTCCCTGCCGGAACGCCTGTTTTTGTTTTGGTTCTTTTAACCTGCCCAATGCCAGTTTAGCCAATTATATTTCAGCACCCCGGGTTGCCTTCATGGAAAATCGCATATTTAATTAATTCATTCAGAAAGGCTCTCAAAGCATGCGCTCGTGACCAAAATGCGATCTCCGGTGGACAGTAGCAGACTCTGAAATGAGACGCATTTTCAGAGTTGTCATTTTCATGAGGTTATTAATTAGCAAATAATATAAATATTGCATACGTAAGCATTAGGTGAGCAGGTTACATTGTAACCGTGTGTCCTAACAACACGCTACATGAGGAGATTTGAAGGGATATGTAATTTAGTTGTTTGCACCAGACGAAACACGACAGAAATATAAATACAGCCATTCAGAAGCACAGTATATGCACTCACTCATGAAATGGTAAGGTTTATAATCTAATTAATACATATTAAACCTCTTTAACATTATTAAATGCACATGCTGAATCACTATGTGTTGGTTTTGAGTCACAGTTCTAAAGTTCAATTTCAAACGGTTTATTTTAGTTTCAGGATCTGAGGTGAACTATCTGCTGCTGCTTTCAGTAGTATGGCAATAAATGTCATGTAAATTGCCATTCAAACTCGCGTTGTTAGCATTTTACACTAAATAAAGCACATGAGGTGTAGGTTACCTGAGGTGATCATTGTCAGTTTTCTGTTGTTCAGCTGTGAGAAATAGAAGCTGCTTCTAATATATCAATTCGAGGTGTTGATTAGAACAAAAACTCTTTTTAATATGGAGAATATTCCTTCTATCGCAGACCGTTGCTTTTAGAACACAATTTAAATCAACCTACACTCCTGTTGGTCCTCAATCTGGCAACCTACGCTTGCGTTTGTTTTGATCCAGGAATGCAATACCTAGTTCAACCACTGGGTGTCAAAGTTACATACTGCACCTTTAAGACATTAGGTATATAAAAGCAGATTAGTAAGTTGATGAGTTCATTGTGACGGTTTGTAACATACTGACATTTTCTTAATAGCCAAATTTCATAACATATCAAAAATCAAGAGTTTTGTATTGATGGAATAATATCTTAAACGTGTGTGTTATTTCAATTAATCTCTACTGAAAAGAGACAATGTCCAGCGAGCAACAGTTCTGTGGGAAATGCCCAAGGTCACACTGTAAAAAATATCTTTAAACTAGCAGTTTTTTGTATATTGTGATTCATGTTTTCATTTTTTTTCACTGTATATTTATGCATTGAGTTGCATTATAGAACCTTAATCTTTCTTCCAACAACTGTTAACCTTGAAAAGTAAAAAAAAAAAAGTGTCTTTTATTAACATTTTTAATAGTTTAGTGTGATATATTGTCTGAGTTGGTGTTGTATATTTTCAGTCTCTATTATTTCTTATACATTATATTATTTTAAACAACTAAACCGTTAATAAAAGTCACTTTGTTAAACTGTAGAGTACAGTTAACAGATTTTTTTTTTTTTTTTCAGCACAGTAGAGAAATAACCAGTTGATACAGACAAGGTCAGCAGAAGATCATCTCTGAATACACAACAATATAAATCTTAAAGTAGATGAGTACTGGTTTCTAACCTGTACATATCTTTATGGCCACAATGCACTGTTTGTCATGGTTACTTCCAGTAGGTTAATGTGCCATGTTATGAAGCTTAAATCATCTTGCATTAATCTGGTTTCTTGAACACAATGACTTCACTGTACTCGAATGTGCAACACGTTAAATAGATCTCAATCCAATCAAGCACGTTAACTCAATAATCAGTTTAACTCAATCATCTTACATAAGGGTGACAATCAGTGTCGTCCCTTTCAGACAATCACTTTCCTAATATAAAAAGGTTTATTAGATCATATTTAAAACAAGCATCTGCAAATTTCAATACCAAACAAAAGCCAAATGAAACCATGTAAAATGATTTCCCCCATTGTAACAGAGTAATCTGGCTATAACAAAGTAGTAAACATGCTGTCAAACTGTAAAGAGAGATTAGTCGCTTTACTTAAAAATAGAGAGTAAACCCATTGCTTTAAAATCAACACGTTGACTTTACTTAAAGGGAGTAAATCCTTTGTAACCAAGTTGACTTAATTTTTATAATTATACACAGTTCATTACTTTATAATATTAAGGCAACAGTTTTACTCTCTTTTCTAATGGCTTTTTACAGTGCATTTGTAGATCAAGAGAATAAACATACGAAACCAAACCAAACGTTCAATTACTTTGCCATTTCAACATACAAAACCCAATTTGTTCTCCGAGTCATCTCTCAAAACACTTAAACATAAACCACAAACATAAACATTACTGTATATATCAAAACTAAACGAACTCACTTTATACATTCAGTAGCCCGATTCAGTACCACTTACTAGACAATAGTCATTTCATCTGCTTTCATGCAGCCTTGAAACCCTCAAACAGATACGTTGTGTGAGAAATCACATACTTTTACCCTACTATCTATTTGGGATGAAGTAAATCCAGTAGGTTGTTATTGCAAAATAAAGCCTGATGGGCTACTCGGCTACTGTATTAGATGAAGGGCTTCATTTTGCGAAAACAACAGTCCTGGATGTACTTTCGCCACTTATTATATGGCTAGATTAGACAAGCTTAATTAGACAAATCATTGTTTTGAGAACTTTCATTAAACGCAAAGCTGACCGAAACTAAAACGGCTGATGGGGTATACACTAAACTGCGCATTATTCAATCACGCACCAAAACAGTCAAAAACGCAATGCTGATAGATTATATTAACCTATGTATTATTCACAAGATGGTGCCAAACAGTCAAAAATCATGATGTGACAGACAAGCAGGTACAAATGAATGTGGATGTAGGTAGGTCTATATGGATTTGAACGAATTCACGGATGGTCAAGGTGATTCAAAGTTTCCGCATGAGTTATTATTTCAGCAGTTGTTATCTGGGAATAACATACTTTGGAATGCCCCAACAGACCAATCTGGTGAAATTCTGAAGTAAGCATCCAAAGAACACTTTATTATCCCATGAGGAACAAATCCTGATGTAGTACGTCCGATTTACATTCATAGCACTCACATTCATACTATATAAAGTGTACTTTTCCACCAGTCACTAAGTAAATTCAAATGTACTACCTACTCGAGTATCATACTCTACAATTTATCTCATTACAGGAAGTTTGGATTATACATATGTAAGCAACGAATTTGCAGCAACTGAGATGTTAACATACCAATATTGACTAATATCTCCAAAAAATGTTTTTAGCACATTGTTGAATCTATGCCATGAAGAATTAAAACAGTTCTCAATAAAAAACAATAAACTATTGTGCTAAGAAATGATAATAAAGCAGCCAGTAATTGTACATTTATAACCTTTTTTTTCATGTGGGACTGGGGCACACGCAAAGTTTACCGCGTAACTATTCAGTCAATCAAATTTCTTCATATGCAAAAATGTTAGGGAAAAGTCCCTGGAATTAATTGCTAGCATTAATTAACCTTGCCCTGTAAGCAGATGCAGGGTTCACCTGTATGGCAAGCATGCCCGTGGAGCCATCTGTCAAAGATACAGCCTAGTTTCTAGAGATGGAGAGCTGGTCAAGAACTTGGGGACTTCCATCTCAGGTTAAGCATGCTGTTTTGTTGATCCATATGCTGCTTCCACTGACCACAGCACAGTGGGGAAAAAGTCATACAAAAACAATGAAAAACATGAAACTCTCTAATGGCCTCAAATAAATATATGAACTGCTAATAACCACATGGATTCACAAATAAGTGTATTCTCCAAAACAAAATGAGGCTGCTTGTAATTGGCAGTGTTATGAGAATGTACTAGGGCTGCATGATTTTGGAAAAATATGACATAGCGATATAAATACAACCCCAAATCAGAAACAAATGGGACAGTATGGAAAACGCACGCGCACACACACACACACACACACACACACACACACACACACACACACACACACACACACACACAAAAGTAGTGATTTCTAAATTTACTTTGACTTGTATTTCATTGCAGACAATATGACAAACATTATTTAACGTGTTTCTTCATGATTGTTATTGTTTTACAATTTTGGTTCTTGCAGCACATTTAAAAAAAAGTTGGCATAGGAGCACTTTAGGGCTTGTAATCAGGTAAATTGGTTAAATGATGTGATTTGAAACAGGTGATGTCAACAAGTGATTGTAATTATGATTTGGTACATAAACAGCATCCAAGAAATGTCTAGTCCTTTATGAGCAAAGATGGGCAGAGGATCACCAGTTTGCCAACAAATACGTGAGTAATTTATTGAAATGTTTAAAAACATTCATTTATTTTCCTTCAGCTTAGTCCCTTATTTATCAGGGACATGGTGACCACAGTGGAATAAACTGACAACTATTCCTGCATATGTTTTGCGCAGTGGATGCCCTTCCAGCCGCAGTCCAGTACTGGGAAACACCCATACACTCTCGCATTCACACTCATACACTGGCCAATTTGTCTACCCAATTCACTTATACCACATGTCTTTGCACTGTGGGGGAAACCGGATCACCCAACATGGGGAGAACATGCAGACAGAAATCCCGGAGGAATTTCAGTGCGTAAAGGATGAGGGCGCAAGCCTAAGCTGAACTATTGTGATCTCCGATCCCTCAGACAGCAATGCATCAAGAATCGTCATTCATTTATAAGCGATATCACCACATGAGCTCAGGACTACTTTGGCAAACCTTTGTCAAGTACCACAATAGGTAGTTACATCCACAAAATCCAGTTAAAACTGTACTCTGCCAAAAGGAAGCCCTATGTTAACAGTGTCCAGAAGTGTCGCGGAATGGCAGCATCACAAAGGGGTAAATGCTTTACTGTTCCAACTTTTTGAAATGTGTTGCAAGAACCAAAATTGGAATGTTTTATTTTGAAAATAAAAAACCAAACAAAAAAAAAACAATAAAAATCATGAGGAACACATCAAATGATGTTTGTTGTATTGTCTGCAATGAAATACAAGTCAAAGTAAATGTAGAAATCACTTCTTTCTATTTATTTGCATACATTCTGGTTTAGGGTTGTACAATTTCACCAGATAGCATTAATCGCTTTATTTGGGGGGGGAAAGAAATCATTAAGTTAGATTGATTGGGATGGTTCTGTAGAGCAGTGAATCATGCATAAAATAAAATTTTAATTAAAATAACGGCATTGATAAATGCAATACAGCGAAGATAAAAGTGAAATAGTGCTTTATACTTTTTTTTCATACAGAATTGAATAATCAAATGTAAAAAAAAAAAGGTAATTTAATAAAATAAATCTTTATTAAAGATAAAAATGGCTCAATTTCTTGCGGCTGCATTCTTACAAAGTCACAGGCCTTTAAAACACATGACCTTCCGCTCCATTATGGTTCACTTCTGCAATGACTTCAAAAATCGAATGCGTTCTAAACTGTGACTCCTATAATCCCAACATATGAACTCAACATTCCAGCTCCTGCGATGTGACTATTGCGGATGCCCACATTGCTATATTGATGCAGAAATGATATATTGTGCCGTGCAGTCTGAAAATGTACTGTAAAATAAAAGGTCGTCATCAGAATTGCTGTGCTTTTATCATTTGGTGAATGTTAACTTTGAGTTGACCTTGATTTTACAATTCATAAAGGGATGCGTAAACAAGATAAGCGGTTTTAGTGTGTTCCGTTTATGTGCAGGTTTATCAGGACATTTTCTTTCTGGTTCTCCATTTGTCTCTCTGTGTCGCACCTACACACAAATGACAGCAGTAAAATTCTATCTACTTTCCGCCAGCTAACCTGTTGCCCTTTGTTTTGCACTTCTGAAGGGTAAAAATAATGATTTCTGATTTGGTATGCATTCCCCCCCACCCCTTTCTCTCTCTCTCTCGTCTCTACATGTAGAGGATTTCAGGCTTATTAGAAGTCTTCGCTGTGCTCTGCCGGTACTGTAGGTTTTATGAAAAGACGTGAGAGAAGGTGAAATAGACGGGGCACTGGAAAAAACAAGCCGAGGTGTTCAAACAAACACCACGATAATAAATATCTGGTGAATAATTACATCTGCGCTGCCGGAGTGCTTCTCTTTTGTTGTGTACAAAGAATGAGGTTTTCAGGAAACAAACGCGATATCGGATTTCATTTATGGTTAGGTTTGTTTGCCTTCCTTGAAAATGTGCCATGATATGAGACCTCTGATATTCATATTCATGCATTTGGTAGGCAAATGTAATGTGGCTTATAATATTCCAGGTATAGCCTTTTCCGATACAGTGGGGGAAATAAGTATTGAACACGTCATGTTTCTTTTTCTTTCTGGGAATAATACTTCTTAAGGAGCTGTTGACGTGGGATTGAACCAGATTTTGGTAAAAACCCAAACAATAGAAACATAAAAATAAAACAAAACTAAATGTGTAATAACAATGGAATAACACAAGTAGAAACCACTGAACTGCTGAAATATATTTAATACTGTTAATACTGTTAATGCTTTTTTGGTGGGTTATTTGTTTATTTTTTTTCACAGACTTCAACAGAGTGTAAAAATCTGGATGGTTCTGTGGGTCTCGTCTATCAAATCTGAGCTTTATTTTGTATTTCCTATTGGATTCAAGTCAGGTAATTGGGTGGGCCATTCTACAGCTTGATTTTCTTTCTCTGAAAGCATTTGAGAGTTTCCTTGGCTGTGTTTTGGATCATTGTCTTGCTGAAATGTCCACCCTGGTTTCATCTTCATCATCCTGATAATGTAGATATCGGATATATGTGTTCAATACTTTCCCCTGTGTCATTTCATTTTATTACAAATATCTTAATTTGTAAAATAATTAGTTTTGGTTTCTTTGTATATATGGATTTACTTGGTTGTCATCAACATCCAATCTACCACTATGCAGATGCACAGGTGTTTGTAGCTCCACCTTCTTTTGAAAAAAGTACAATCTCATTTGAATATAAAGCGACAGTTACCAGCACAGCACAATTTGAATCAATGCCTAAAGGGAGGAGTTTCATAGAGGTATAAAAAAAATTGTGGGGTATTTTGACCTGAAACTTCACATACACACTTATTTGACATCTTGTAGAAAGGGGCATAATACGTGCTCTTTAAAAGTAACTTTCCCCAACACTTTTAAAGGCCTATACCAATCTGTTTTACCTTGTCTCTTGAGAGCAGGTCTCCATTCTGAATACAGACTAATTTGTAACAGCTCATCTTAGCAAATTGAAAATCTCAATTACGAGCATATGAACAAAATCCCACAGTGGCATCTGCTACTGTTCAGCCCGAACACGTTTATTACTGCTATTTGTGTACTTGACGGCAATGAAAATCTGGTATATTGAACTGCCTTGTCTTGTCATCTTGATGGCTTTTTCGTTTGAGCTTTGCTTTTTGTTTTTCCACAGATATTAATTGTCCTTGTGTTGCTTGATGACAAGAGCATTTATGAGAGGGAACACTAGAGAAATGGAATGTCAGTATTTCAGGTACACATTCTGTTTTATACTTTTCTTAAAGCACTGTAGAGGTTATTCTAGTCATTGATAAACATATAACTGAAACTAAGGAAGTGTAAAAGACAACAACTGTACTAATACAGAAAAAAGGTAACACTTTACAGCAAGGTTGTATTAGTTAATGTTAGTAATTCATTTACTGACGTGAACAATACTGTAATACAGTATTTGTTTGTTAGTTAACGCTAGTTAAAGGAAGTAAAGTTGTTCATTTATAATGAGTGTGACAAAGTGTGACAGAAAAAACAAAAAATTGTGTTGATAAATGTTTTCAAAACAGTCCTCATTTACATGGATCGGACTGTATGGGCCCTATCATACACCCGGCACAATAAGGTGCAAGACGTGTTTGGCGCGATTTGTTGCTATTTTCAGACCAGCGCAACCCTAATTTTCATGTTTTGTGCCACGTTGTTTATATAGCTAATCCATTTGCGCCACTTTGTGGACTCATGGGTGTGCCGGTCTGAAAAGGAGGTGTGTTAAATCGCATTGTTGGTGCGTTCCTATTTGAGGAACTGATATAGATTGTCTATTTGGTCTAGTCCAGTGCAGAGCGCATTAGTTATGTGCCTATGCTGGTCCAAACACTTACACATTGCTTAATACACACAGGATGTACAGCAATACACAAATATCTTTACATAGAAAATTAAAGGATTAAAATGTTACAAGAATGATTATTTTCTACATAAATATAAAAACCACTGCCTCCATGCCTTCTTCATGTCGTTTTTTAGTTAATTCATGACAATTTGCATTTGTATAATGTTACTATTATTAGCAGTATTATTTATTATATGCATATTTATATTTGTTTTAATAAAAACAAGTGCATATTTGTTCACCTGTCGGGTTTTGGAGACATATGCATCACCACATGGGGCATAAGAATAGGACGTGTTTGGATATAACTCAGTTTACCACACTTCGTTATTATTGTTCATTTATTAGTTTTCTGGAAATTAGAACTGAATGTAGAAATAGTTTTGAAACATCTTTGTGCTTAACAAACAAAATTAAATACTTAAGCTAATGGATGTCTTCAGTGGAGTGAATGTCCACCAATTCCTTACTCCACAAAAGTAAAGGAGTAAAGTAAAGAGTTAAAGTAAAGAGAAAGTAAAGAGGCAGAATGGAGGAGGCTTGTTCTTTATCCTCACGATGCAGATGCTCTGTTTACCTGTTTTCTTGCTAGTGAAGCATTCAGTTTTTCCACTTCCAAAGTCTGACTCTTAAAGGGAATGGGAGATGAGACTCTGATTGGTTTAATGCACATTATGCTTTAAAACACACCCATAACTCATTAAGAGAATAAGCACAGCCCTGTTAGACTATGCGTCAGGGTGCAAACCATATTTTTCCTTCCTTAAAATAGCAACAGTGGATTCGGACACGCTCTTAATGCTTTTGCACCATGCGCTTTAGACTTTGCACCTAGATCGTTAAAATAGAGCCCACAATGACTAAAAAGCTCTATTGTGCATGTCAGGCCAGTAGACGGTGATGGGACTTTGCAAAGAACCACTACATGTCTGTACGCATATATCCTGTAGTTTTTTTTCTTGTCTGTTTTGGTTTGTCAGGATTAGTGCGTACTTATAGACTGTATTCAAGCATGCGCATGATGTTACAGTTTTTACGAAATAATGTTTTTTGTGTGGTTTACATGGAGATAATAACACTATTGTATTTAAAATATTGCACTATATGGAACCTGCTTTCAAACTGTTAGACCTTTTAAAATGCCATTGTCCTGTAAAGATTTAAAATGCATAAACCTTTAGATTTTAGGTTGAAAATGATGCTGTATCATAGCTCCTATATAGTTATACACTGTATTTACACTCAAAAAATCAGTTTCAACTTTTTTTTTTCCTGTCCGTGAACTAAATTTTTAGTTTTAGCACTGGTCTTTTGCCTGTTAGATACATCACTGAACACACGAAAAGCAGAATAATACAGCACCACTTCGCTTCCATCCATTGAGAATTCGTAAAAAGTGGGAATCGAGTTCTATTATATTATTAAGTCTAATAAAGGAGTAATGTAATGTAGTAAATGTCTTTAGGTTATTTTTTCAAAACAAATGGCATATAAACGGCAGAAGTCTGGCTATGTTTTACTATGTTGAAGTACAAATTACCCAACACTGCTCACTACCAAAGTAATTCATTACTAATTAACTAATTCATAACTAAATTATTAAAACTGTACTTTCTTTTCTAGTCTAAAATGCAGTTTAATTACTCAATAGGGAATTTAATTACTTAACTCAGCACTATTTAAAATCTGTATAAATCTCAGTGTTTTCAAACCTGGTCCTGGCGTAACACTTCTCTGCATATTTTGCATATCTCTCTTATTTAACACTCCTGATTTAGATAGCCAACATGTTAGAAGAGCACATCAAGTGGGAACAGTATTCCAATTGACATGCTCCCTACTTAGTGTTCACTGCTCTCAACCCCTTGCACATAGGATATTGATTGAACTCAAAATTTACTTCAATTTAAGAAAGATTTGCACTTGCAACTGTTTGCAGCCAATTTGAGTAAAATATGTCCAAACCCAATTGCTGGGTTAAAACCTATACTGTATATATACAAAAACTGGTTCTCAAATCTGATTGGCATATAT
>CAIGQW010055747.1:2122195-2141373 GCA_903798125.1 Danio choprae | reverse complement strand
TCTAAGTTGAGCCAACAAAAGAAACAAAGTTTTAAGCCAACTAAAGACAGTGCATGAAAGTCAATGGTTACAGGTTTCCAGCTTGATTCAGATGATCTTCTTTTGTGTTCAACAGAATAAACTCATAAAGGGTTGAAACAAGTAATAGCTGAATAAATGGTGGCAGAATTTCAATGTTTTGGTGAACTATCATTTTAAGCTATTAGAAAGTTATGCATGTACCCATTTCCGTTAATAGATCAGTTGTGGTGTAACATTTGTTTACTAAATTATTATGTAAAGATGGCTTCTTCAATATCCTACAATATCCTAGCCTCTTTTACATACACAAAATGCAGTAGGTAATGTTCACACCGGCAGCCACTACATATTGCATGACATACAAATTAAACTAACTAATCCAAAAGGTATTCAATCAGTGCTTATTTGTCTCATTTAGTTTGATGAAGAGGCTGCTTCTGCATGACCACTTGGATTCTATCCATCTTTTTCCTACTCCCAATAATGCGTGGTAAAAAGAAAATATAGGGAGAATCATCTGGTTACAATAAACAAATCAGAGAAAAAAGTCAGTCAGCCATAAAATAATAGAAAGTACATTTATTAGAACTTCAAAAAATCGAGATGAGTCCTTACAGTATAGAGAGTTTTACTGTACTGGATGGATTACAATGAGAAAAGTATTTAGTAGCAAACATGAATTCAAAAGAGCTAATAATGTCGTGTCAAAATGTATGCCAATCATACTGTTATTTCCATAATGGATAAAAACAAAGTAGAACTAACCCCTAATTCAGTTCACTACAGATATGGATCATTTGTAGCACACCATATTGTTGCAACCCAAGCTCATTCTGAAAAGTACCCTTATATACATTTCTGGATTGCCCCAAATACGTCTCTAGAGCTATGTTTTTTGCAGTTTTTGTTTTCTCAGTCTTTGTTTTCTTCAATTTCACTACATGTAAAAATGTATGTGACAAATAAAGGCTTAATCATCATCATCATCATCATCAAATCTGCCAGAGGCTGCTGTGTACACTTTTTGAGATATCAAATTTATCTCGCGAGTGTCACTCGCACCTGCTGTTCTCACGTAAATCCACCAGAGGCCGCTGTTGACTGACTGACTGACTGACTGACTGACCAAACGACTGACCCACCTCCTCCTTCCCTAAACCCAACCAACAGTGTTTTCAAAAGCATCGATTGACCAGCGCCCACCCACTTCCCTAAACCCATCCAGCAGTTTTAAAAAGCAATCCAGAAAAAGAAACCCCCCCTGATTTTTACCACGTTTTCAGATTTTACCACATTCTCACCCTGTTATTTACTTGTATGTTAAACACAAAGTCAAGTTGTAGAGAAGTTGCCTCACTCAGATACGCATCACAAAAGAGGAAAAGACCACGGTGCTACTTCCATTTCATGCCGAATTTAACTGCAAGTATCATTTTTTCTTTCACAAGACCCATTCTAGATAAACAATTTAAATTCAACAAGAGCTTCCCAAAACAGTCATGAGTTTTGTGAACCCAATGCATCAAATGAATTGCCAGGCCTTGTTTCGCTTCTAAGCTCAGATGCATGCTACCTCTTTTTTTTTTTTTTTTCGTCACCATGTGCAATTCCCGCTTTGTTGCTACCTAGCAACCTTGTAAGCTCACCCTTCCGTGACAACAATATCTGCAATGCTTTTCATGAGGAGGTCAAAGATTCGCATGACTTCAGTGTTGAGAGGTGCGCTGAAAACTTGACTCAAGATATATTAAAGGGTCTGTAGGCTAATGAATGGAATTAAATAGTGTAATTATTATTCCTCATTTAGGATGGAGGGGTGATTAAGGTTTTATTAGTGTAACACTGTTTGCCTTTGTGCATCAATTCAGAAATGTTGCTCAAAGGTCATTAGTATTCAATGGTAATATATGGGTTAATAAAAATATACAATAATGTATGTTTGTAAGTAATACAGCTAGAGCACATCAAATTGTTACATAAATAGATTTATTGATGGTATATCGCAGCCAATTATGCCAATTCAATAATTATGCCAATTCAATAATGCAAATCATGATTCTTATCCTTATTATTAGCATAACGTTACAAAACATCAAGACACACCATTGTACATGACTCACAAATGTTTTTGCACACTGGAATTTACAAAGAAAAGCATCCAGCTATTTGACTGTTTATAAAATCCACGCACAACCCTGTTAGGATGATTCTAAGGGGCCACGCTGTTTTGGGGCCCCCAGAGATACTATTCAGGGCCCACCAGACCACAACAAGACCCCTCCCCAACCTTCAGTTTCATCCGCGACACCCTCAAAATGTTGTTCTAGGGCCCATACCGGCCAGCAGCGCCCCTGCCTGTAACATACTTGGCCGTTAAAAACACATAATATGAAACTATAACAAAATGAAATACAGTTGCAAACATTACTTACCAAGAACTTAGCAGGTTAACACATTCTTCAAATTCTCTTCACTGCATCCAAAGTCTGATTGATCCCATGATTCCCCTCACGCAAAATTTAAATATTCACGCCTTAATTTGACCAGCATTTGACCCCGATTGAGGCACTTTGTGATCTTGAGCGGAGTTAGTTTAAGTAGCTTCTGCCAACAAGGCGGGCTATTTACACTAAGTGCAAATAGCCACTCCGTAATAAAAAAATAGTGTTAAATAATAAAAATGAATAGAAATAATTCGTAGCACCATTTTTGACACTAACATCAAATGCACCTGTTTAAAAAAAAGTTAATTATGTTCTATATAGTACATACTTTTAATTTTACATTTTATTATCACAGTCTTGAAGCCAATGATTAATTGTATTAATTTTAATACATTATAGCTTCATAGACCATCCCAAAATTGTAAAACAAAAATGTTAAAAATGGTAACTAATCCCGATGAAAGGCTAAGAACAACCAATACATAATGTTATGGTTAAATAGCACTTTGATCAAATATTGCATATTAAAATGTGTACATTAATATGCTTAATGCTGTGGAAAAACATCATATCTGTGTTAATTGTAATTTGTGAACATTACCTACTGTGTATATATTTAGTTGTGGTGTTATTCAAAATACATTTTGTTGTATATGTAAAAGGCTTAAGTTTAGGATTTAAGTTTAATGTAATGTAAAATGTAATTTTCTTTGTCTGTTTACACTTTAAAATTGCATTATGGGACATTGGTCTTTTCTCCAACAACTTCCGGTGTCTAAAAGTGTAGAAAAGCTACTTTTTGACATTTTTGATAGCCTGGGGTGATATATTGGGTAGCACTTTACTTGAAGGGATAAAAACCTTAATAATAATATATCTATGATTGTACAATGACTAATGTAAATTAAACATTGGTATCTTTGTCTAGCTGTGGTTGTTATTTTATATTTTAGAAAACAAACCAAAAAAGCCACTGGGTGACACGGTGGCTCAGTGGTTAGCACTGTCACCTCACAGCAAAAAGGTCACTGGTTCGAGCCCCGGCTGGGTCAGTTGGCGTTTCTGTGTGGAGTTTCCTCCGGGTGCTCCAGTTTCCCCCACATTCCAAAGACATGCGGTATAAGTGAAATTAATAAACTAAATTGTCGGTAATGTGTGTATGAGTGTGTATTGATGTTTCCCAGTACTGGGTTCCAGCTGGAAGGGCATCCACTGTGTAAAACATATGCTGGATAAGTTGGCGGTTCATTCCGCTGTGGTGACCCCTTATGAATAAAGGCACTAAGTCAAAGGAAAATGAATCAATGAATGAAAAAGCCACTTGGGGTATTCTTATTAGTTATATACATGGGTTTATACACGTAACATTCTTTAACTATGGTAAAAATTTCTGTAGCACATGTAGGCCTTTAAAAGCACTAACTATTTACTGTCCCTGAATTTGTTCCAAACCTTTATAAATTAATTTTTTTCTCTTGAATGCTATTGGGCTGTGTATTGCGTAAAGAAGATATTTTGAAGAATGCTGAAAACCTATAACTATTAATTTTCATAGTAGGACAAACAAATACTATAGAAGTCAATGGTTGCAGGTTTCCATCTTTCTTCAAAACATCTTCTTTTGTGTTTAACAGAAGAAAGAAACTCATAAAAGTTTGAAACCGGTAAAGGGTATACAATTAGGGTCAATAAGGCTAAATAATGTAAAAATAAAGTAAATAATGACTGAATGTAAATTATTTTTGTGAACTATCCCTTTAAGTGCTGTTTTGCTTTAATTGATTTATATAATAGATTACCTGCCTTCTCATACTGCAGTCCTCTTTTCTGTGGGCAGTTTTGTGAATGTGACACAGAATTCAGGGTCCTTAGAGAGGTTATTATAGTGAAATCCCAGCGCTGTCACATTTATCTGACACAAAAAGCAAGACCAGAGGCATTAGGTGCTCTGTGCATCTTTGTTGTCTCTCTGGGCTGTGCTGTGTATAGATTACAGAGTTCTTCAATGATTTCCGGATCATCTTCTACATTTTTGGGCTGTCTGGCTGGACACACTGCCTCCATAGAGTTACGCTTACAAGAATCTTTAACTTTCCATTAGACCAGGACAAGCCTCGTGGCATAAACCCTCTATGGTCATCAATCTTGTGTCCCTGGTCAAAAACAAAGTCAGGTAATTTTTCACAACAAGGATACACACACCCTCCCATTAATCGAATGTGCCGACGCCGATCTTTGTAACCTGACAATGCGAGAGTTTCTCTCATTTCGCATGTTGACAGGGATTGTTTTTCTAGCTTTTCCACTACGCTCAGTTCAATTCTTCTGTATTTTAGATTTCAGGTTGGGTTGTAGGTTGACCTCTCTTTCTGTCTCTTTATGTTTAAGATCCTTTTTTTTTTCTTCATTTGTCAATGTATAAGTTCCAAAATCCCCACAAACTCTGTTTACGTGAGAGAAGTTCCAGCGAACGTTAATTACATAAACAAAATCCCCACGATTGTGTATTTGATTCAGTCTGAGTCTCGCAAGGAAAACGTGACTATTTTATGTTGTCAGTTTAGTGGCTAATTTGTATGAATTTGTATGAAAATGTACGATTTTAAAAAGGAGGCATGGCCCCCAACCCTGCCCCTAAACCCAGCCGTCATTTGGGGATGAGCAAATTGTACTAAATTGTACAAATGAGATCGTACGAATTAATACAAATTAGCCACTAATTAAAAAAGTTACGAATTGCCATGAGTTCGTGTTGATTTTATTGGATTCCATCCAAATTATTAAATTGACTTTGGTTCCGCCATGTTGTTCTGCGTGATGATAGACAAAGAGATTTAAAGGTGCAGTATGTAAGTTTGACACCCAGTGGTTGAACTAGGTATTGCACACCTGGTTCAAAACAAACACAAGTGTAAGTTGCCAGATTGACGACACCAACAGCAGTGTGCCTGACTGTCAAGCTTAAGGGCTGATTTAAGGCTGATTTGAATAATGTTTTAACTAAAAGCAGCGGCACGCGATAGATGGAAAATTTTCCATATTACCAGAGTTTTTGTTCTAACCAACACCTGAAATGTATATTTTAGAAACGGCTTCTATTTCTTGCAGCTAAACAACAGAAAACTGACAATGATCACCTCAGGTACCCCTCATGTGCTTTATTCAGTGTTACATGCTAACAATGTGAGTTTGAGTGCCATTTTACATGACATTTATTGCCATATACTGAAAGCAGCAGCAGATAGTTCAAATAAGTCTTGAAAATATATCAGCGATTCAGCATGCACATTTAATAATGTTAAAGAGATTTAATATGTATTAATTAGATTATAAACTTTACCATTTCGTTGGAGTGCAGTAATTGCACTATTCTGTGCTTCTGAATGTCTTTATTTAAATTTCTGTCATGTTTCGTCTGGTGCAAACAGCCAAATTGCTTATCACTGCAAATCTCATCACATAGCGTGTTGTTAGGACACGCGGTTACAATGTAACCTGCTCACCTAATGTTTATGTTCGTAATATTTATATTATTTATTAACTAATAACCACCTAATGTAGATCTCTGAATCTGCGGCTAATACGCAGTTTTCCACCAAGGCAACCCGGGGTGCTGAAATATAATTGGCTAAACTGGCATTGGACTGGTTAAAGGGACCAAAACAAAGACAGACGTTCTGGCACAGAAAGCACATTTTCAAAGCAGAATTTCTGACTTCAGCATTGTTTTTCAGATAAACAAGAATGTTCACTTAGCATCTTTCTTAAATATCTGCAAACAAATTATGGTATATTATGCTTTAGAAGAGTCAAAAACTTACATGCAGCACCTTTAAGTAGATTTCAAAACCAAAACAAAATCTGTTAAGACCTCTAAAAAGCAGATTTAAGACATGTTAAGACCAATTAATGCCTTATTTTAACATTAATGATAAACTTCACCGTGATTCCTTTTTTTGAGTGTATAATGTATCAGAGGGTCCACCGTCATGCACAATTGCACCATGAACGTTACATCTACGCCTTTGTAATAAGTGACATTCTACTAGAAACATATATTATCTGTGCTTAAAATAAAAACATAAGTACAGTGAATAAAAAGTGTTTCATCAAAAATGTCTAAAATAAGCTGATGGTTGATTTCTGTGAGTTCTTCTGTTAAGGAATACGCAATTCATTTGGTTCACTTTAATAAAAACACTTTACAAATTTACAAACGCTGACATTGTCCTTGTCCTCAGCCCAATTGAACCTGCAGCTTTAGTTTTTAGAAGAAAAAATAAGTCAGAAATAGCAAGTTTAAGTTATCATTCACATCAATTGATTATGAGCATGAAGTTATAAATACATTCTACAAGTAAATACTGTTTTACAATTGTCCCCATGTTTCTGTCAGTCCTGTCACATTTGCAATAAATTTAACATAAAATGTGTGCAATACACCTTTGAGGCTATGACATCATTTGACAAAGTAAAAGCTGACAGTTATCATACATGCATTCTATCATTGAATTGAATATATTATGCTTGTTTTTGTATGATTTTTTTTATTTGAGGAGGACAAGCTTAAAGGTCAGCCCCTGTCACAGTGAAAATGTACATTTCTGGTAGAATGTCCCATACGTACTGTTTATGAATTGTATGTCACTAATCATATTTACTGTATTATCTGATAAGAGAGAAAAAACAGCTGCTTTCTTGTATATTTACTTTTTAATTGTATGTACAAAAATATGAATTAGTTTATTATTATATAAACCTATAAGTATTGTTTTTAATAATAATTTTAATTAAAAATTATTTTATACAATAATATAATCATTATATGCAAAAACAAGAACCTATGAGTGTACAAATGCACTTTATTTAAATATTATTTTTCCAGTCAGTGTCCTGAGGTAAACCTATAATAATAAAAGCTACCACATCAAGTGTTGTTGTCACTATATTTCCTTTTTCTTTTACACCCTACTTTGTAAAAACAAAAATCTGTTAATTAACAGTCTGCATTTCTGTGATTCACAAGTGTTTTCCTTTTGTTTACGGTTGTGAATTGCATTATGGGACCTTGATCTCTGCTCTGTAGACTTTTGATATTGAAAATCTAACTCTACAGTTTAACAAAGGGACTTTTATTGACATTTTATTAGTTTGAAATACTATAATTTACTGAGAAAGTGTACTGGCAGTTCATTAAAAGTTTTTGTACCATAATATACAACATCAACCTAGACAATATATCACTTTAAACTATTAAACATGTTAATAAAAGTCACTTTTATGAACTTTTCAAGGGTAAAAGTTGTTGGAAGAAAGATCAAGTGCCGTAATGCAATTCAAATGCATACATAAACAGAGAAAAATAAAAACATGAATCACAAAATACATAAAACTGCTAATTTACGGATATTTTTTTGCAGTGTATTTAGAAATGGCACTTAAACGATTGTATACTCAAATTCAAAGTACACTCAAAGTGGATTGTGGGTAAAAAGTAGAGTACAAATGTAGAAAAGACTCCGAATTGGACACCAGATGTACTGCACTACTGTATAAAGTAGATAGCTTGTGTTTTCAGACTCCGCTTGTTTGTGTACGCAGCCCAATACATCATCTTCCCTGTAAATGAATTATCTGCCAAGTGAGAGAATGAATAAAAGTCATTAAGAAAAAATAGCTTAATCGCAAAGTTATTGGAAAGTAATCAGTAATGAGCTCCAAATGTTTTTCTTCCTTCAGGCTAACAAAAGAACTAAAATGGTGGATTACGTGAAGAACAACAACACAATTCCTCAAGTCGTTAAAGTCTGATCCAGTTTTAATCAATTAACTAATTAAACTGTCGTATTATAAACAAAATGTGCATTATCTTATACATTTTTTGATGTAAAACTCACCTCCAGGACTACTAGGCTCTTGACGCTGCTTATGCTGGTATATAAGGTGTTTAAACTAGTTTTTACCACATTGCTACTGTACAATGTTTCTGTGCTGTTCTGGGCGTTTGCAAGGGCATTTCAAGATCATTGCTACTGATCAAGGTATTTTTTTTATATAGATCTCTTACAGATTCCTTATTCAAAAGTATCAGCCATTATAGTTATGGTTACCTTAGCAGGGGTCATGGTTTTATCCAAAGCTCTTTGCTTCCTCCTTGTGGTTAAAAAATCGTTTGTACCTAAAAAGACCACCCAAAAAACTGCTGATGTTTGGCGTTTTAGCCATATGTATGCTTTATCGTTTTGTTTTGTAATGCAAATGTGAATTTAGATTAATGTAGCACATAGTTATAAGTCTACTAGTCCCGTTTCTGTTGTTTATCCTCAAGGGGGCAGAATGTAGATGTGAAAAAAAAAGTGTGTTTAGTTTTATCCTGTATGTACAGTGACATCTTGTGGAGGTGGTTCAGAGTTTTCCTGCAGCCTATTCGAATGTATTTGTGAATCGCACTTCATTAATGATAATCTTCTCTGTTTCTCTTAACCCTGTGGATTTGCTAGTCAGGCTAATCAGTTCTAGAATTGATTCTATAATAAGTGCTAGTTAGAATTGGAGACCAGCTTTAACAACAAAGATCAGTTTAGTTTATAATTAATGTAATAGTACCACACTAAACAGTAAAATCTGTTCGACATCTCTAATCAAAATAGCCTTTTATTTGGCTTATTTCAGAATATGCAGTGGACTATCAGAGTATTGTTTCTTTAGGAAAGACCTTTAATTAACCTTTAATTCATACCCAAACAAAATATGGTACTTTTAAAGTACACATATTTAAAATATATACTCGAGTATAATAATGAAGTAAAAATACTTGGGTACATTAATATAAATACATCTATCTATCTATCTATCTATCTATCTATCTATCTATCTATCTATCTATCTATCTATCTATCTATCTATCTATCTATCTATCTATCTATCTATCTATCTATCTATCTATCTAAATGGACAGATATTCATTCATTTACTGTATCAGAATTTATTATAGGACTTTGATCTCTTTGAGTATTAAAAATGCAACTGTACAGTTACGAAAGTTTCTTTAATTGATATGTTCAGGTCATCATCAAGGTCCCATATTGCAATTCCAAGCGCAAATGGAAATACATCCCTGAATTACAAAGTATTGGAAACTGTTAACTATTGAGTGGGTAGCACAGTGGCGCAGTGGGTAGCACAATCGCCTCACAGCAAGAAGGTCGCTGGTTCGAGCCTCGGCTGGGTCAGTTGGCATTTCTGTGTGGACTTTGCATGTTCTCCCCGTGCTGGCGTGGGTTTCCTCCAGGTGCTCCGGTTTCCCCCACAATTCCAAAGACATGCGGTATAGGTGAATTGGGTAAGCTAAATTGTCCGTAGTGTATGTGTGTGAATGAGTGTGTGTGGATGTTTCCCAGTGATGGGTTGCAGATGGAAGGGCATCCGCTGCGTAAAACATATGCTGGATAAGTTGGCGGTTCATTCCACTGTGGCGACCCCAGAATAATAAAGGGACTAAGCCGAAAAGAAAATGAATGAATGAATGTTAACTATTGATATTTTGCAGTATCATCACTTTTCCCATTCCATCTCAGTCAAACAGTTTTGTTCTTGAATTCTGTGTATTAGTGTCTCCCTATCTCGACCTTCAGAGCATGTAGCCTAAATGGTAAAAGGTAATGTGGTTGATATGCAGTAGGCCTTGCATTGCTTTGTGTTTTTTTAATTATTTAACCCTTTTACATTTAAGTTTTAAATCATTTAGAACGCATCACTTTAAAGTGTCCATGGTGATGCATCAAGTTTATCACATGACACTAGCCCTAATGATTTATGCTTATATCATGTTCTGAAAATATTTAACCTTTTCTGCAAATACAAAACGTGTATATAATGTTTATATTGTGAAATATCTAATATTCCGACTCTCAGATATGTGCAAGAACATGTATTTTTGTAGTTTAAATGACTTAATAATCATGGGCACCGCCATTTTAGTCTACGCTGTAGGTGAGATCAAGAGCTGCTGGAATTACAACATGTTAATTTATGCTTTTCTCCCAAAATACATGAAAGTAAGTGGCTATTTAGGAATATGTATAATTGACTAACTAATTAGTATAAGTAAACGTTCTAGCAACTTAAAGAGTGTCTATTTAACGTGAATAAAGGACATCGTCCAATTATATTGAAAAATAATTATAAGCATAAATATTATGTTTTGCAAGTACTTATTAGTATTTGGATGTCTGAAACCTAATATAACTGTGCACCTCTTTCTGTTTCTATGGGAGCATTGTGGGAAATCAGATTTGAATTTAGCAGCTGATGACGTGTGTTCTGAATTTCCTAATCACACCGGTGTTTTCATTAGCATGAAAGAATTAAAAGTCCTCCTCATCAGAAACAAAAAAGAAAACTATTTTGTGATGAATCATTCACATAATATATTTTTCCCCTCATTCCATCCCAGTTCTATTGCACCACTTCTGTTTGTAGGGAAAAAGAGTAATTTCCTTGTCGACTAACATGCTCAAGTTTTTCAGAAGTTTCAAAATGGAAACAAACAGATTTGGAGCTGTGGCGCAAACCCATTGGCTTTAATGGCTTTCCCAGCCATTCCTTCTTTGCATTAACACAATCAGTTCCACTTGGTCAGCACTGTCGTATGAAACTGAACACCAGTCATGAAATGACATTACTCGCATAATCTCTCGTCTTTCATTCAGTCTTTCAGAATACCCCACAATTGGCTGTTCTCAGAGCACTTTAACGCCACAGGCTGGCAGTGGGTGGATTCAGGCCCTGCTGGCTGACTGGAGGTAAAATGTTGTCTGTTTCTCACACCCAGGTCTATTTAATGCATTCAGACGTACCCAGCTGAGCAGTGTTGTTTTGGCTAAAGAAGGATTTGTAAAACCGGCTTGCTCATTTACAGTTTACTTACAGCTTTTGTGTAAAATAGCAGTTTTACAGACACTGATAATAAGCAATGCCTGTTTATTTTTCAACATCCAGTCAGTGTGGTTTCACTTTATGCTTGAATGCATGACAAGCTGCTCAACAAAAGTCTATTATCATTAGTGGGGTTTTTTTAGATTTCCAAGAGGGCTCCTTTGACTTGATGCAGTAGACAGTTACTGTACTTAGCAGTTTACTCGCAATCACTTATCAACCACCAACAACACCCTAATAACAATCTAGAAACCACAGCATACACCTTACGCTGCGGTCACACTACACTTTTTGCCCCATAGACTACCATTCATACGCATTTGAATGTGGAAGACCGGAAACGCAAGCTTGTGCGACAAGTTTCACATGTCGCTGCATTGCAAAGTTCAAGCTTGGTGAACTCTGACCTGCGAAATCGCATTACGTGATTGCGTGAGACCAATAGAAGATCAAATCATGGCGAAATTTTAAATATGCAGCAATCACTCGCGTTTTTAATGTCTAATCATCTTGTCCCCTTTTTACATCTCCATACGGCAGAAGTTTGCATGCTTAAACTCTTGTGACCACTTCTGACCGTGGCTTTAGTCTTTCGAAAAAGTGACAAGCCAACTTGCATACGTTTTTTTCCCTTATTTTACTCCAATTACAAGTGGACAAGGCTATATTGAAATGTAAAAGGGATCCACCATTTTTTAAACATTTTGTCCACTTTCAACCATTCCCATACTGTAGGTGGTCAAAAATGCATTTGAATGGATTGTTCACGTAGTGTAAATGATTATATGGTCAAATGTCTTCAAACAGCCATACAAGACCACAGACCTTCTGATCTGATGTGATTTACTATGGGATGTGTTTTGAGAAAAATCATAAAAACAAGATATTCTTTCTTACTTTGCTGTGTTGTACCAAAACACAGGGACAATTCAATTGCTTCCCTGTGTACTCTCGAACTGCATAGCATTGGTTCGATAGTTAGTATTATTACTTGTGCATCACAGTGAGCATTTCCACTAAAGCATTGCAAAGGATGGCAAAACAGTGGGGGGAGTCTTAATTCAGTACAAGCATGAGGGGGTCACAAGACTGGGGCGACACGGTGGCTCACTGATTAGCACTGTCACTTCACAGGAAGAAGGTTGCTGGTTCAAGTCCCGGCTGGGCCAGTTGGCATTTCTGTGTGGAGTTTGCATGTTCTCACAATGTTGGCGTGGGTTTCCTCCGGGAGCTCCGGTTTCCCCCACAGTCCAAAGACATGCGCTATAGGTGAATTGAATAAACTAAATTGCCCGTAGTGTATGTGTGTGAATGAGAGTGTATGGATGTTTCCCAGTACTGGTTTGCAGCTGTAAGGGCATCCGCTGTATAAAACATATGCTGGTTCTTTCTGCTTTGGCTACCACTGATGAATAAAGGGACTAAGACGAAGTAAAATGAATGACAATTTCTGATCAGATTATTGAAAATGTATGTTAATACCATGTGAAAACAGGCCCTGAGCACATTTTGGCCTTACCCACCGAAGTCCACTTTTGCAAATTCAAAACCATTGTGTTAATGGTAAGGATGTTCTTCTTCAACATCAAGGTCCTGATGTACTAATGCAATAATCTTCGTAATGCTACCTGTCAGCCATTTGGAAGGTATGCTTCATTGCCCCGCAGTAATGACACTCATTTCTTATAAAATGTCCAGCAATTTCCAGGAATCTACAGTCCAACTTGATGCGGTAAATATGGAAAGAAATGCTTTTAAGTAATAATTCCAGAGCCAGAGGAGAGAGAACAGTTTGATCCATTAAACATCACTTACTGTGGTTAGTGCTGTGTTTGATGGAGGAAATTCCAGTTGCACAAGGTAATGACATCATGGAATGTGAGCAGGGCTGGTCTGATAGAGCAGAAGAAATCGGAGAGCTGCCAAAAAATGTGCTCCACGGAAGTCAGGGTCTTGAATCCTTACATGCCCACTAGGAAAATAAGGCCACCAACCATTAGTCCCAATAGCACAGAGTTTGGCAGCAGCAAGAGAACTGAAAAAGGAATAAATGAAGAAGAGAGAGGAGTTTAAAGCCCTGTATAAGAAAAGCAAATCTTGTGGTTACAAATATCTCTGTGAAGTTTTGAAGTTATTGGCTTTTTATTGGTTTTCATTGGAAAAGGAGGTCTTAAAAAGTGACTTCAGAAACACCAAAGATGGTGTTTTAGAAGGCTCAAATGGGTTATGCTGCTTTCTCTCTATTCCCTTTGTCTGTTCTGAAGTGGCAACCTACTGTTGTTTAGTCTGACTGCATTTCTCCAGCTCATTTTCCTCCCTATGTGGCTGGTTTCCTGGAAGAACTTGCCGGTTGCCATTAGCTATTGTGCTCTTCCTAAAAGAGCAGAAGACCAAGGCAGTGCATTTGTTCTTACTGTAATGATGGGGCTAAAATAAGATGCTTCCAACTGGACTGACAGAGAGTTGGAGGGGATAAAGAGTAAGAATACAGGATGGCATGGTTATTGTGGTAAAAGCCTTTGTTGTTAAATTGGGCATAACGCAATACGGTTCACGCTATGCATCCATCACCGGGATTGTAAATTTATATAAATGGAGGGAGAGAGAGAGAGAGAGATAGAGAGAGGGAGAGATGGAGGGGAAAGCAAAGACACGAAGCCCAAAAGTAAATTAGACTTGCCACAAGACAGAACCTCTGTCTTCTGTCCAGTACCCACAGTGGTAATGGTTCCTAGAAGCACGCAAGCAAGAAAGAGACACAGAAAAAAAGTGTCATCTAGAGTAGGAGCAGTGGGATTGAATGTCTGGTTTGGAACTTTGAAGTTTCTGGTTTATCTGTACAACTCCACATGGGAAATAGAAGGGGATGATTGGGTTCATGTTCACAGCTCTAAATGTATGCTTTTTTTCTCTCTTTTTTCCCCTCATACAGCTGTGAACTAAATGCAAATGCATTCAACCGAATGTATTCAACCAAATATGCAAAATCATTTGTAGAACTGGGATGCGTTTGGAATGCGGGCACACGGTTGCCTCTAATTGAATGGGTTTTTTCACGGTCATGGTTAGTCAACTTTGATTTAAACTACTCCGCAGAAGAGAACTCAGTCTGTCTGTGTGGGATTTTTTTCTCTTTCCGGCATTGTGAGATAATTCATCTTCCTTTCTAATCATGGAGACCCATGATTAGCATTCCATATTTAGCCTTGACTCGATGTTAGGTCTGCGTAGAATCTGATATGCCTGCCTGAAGGTTGTAATGTAATTGCACTTCCATGAGGTTTTCTTGGCTTGATATAACCATCTGATGATATACTATCAATTGACTCCATATGGCACTTTTTAATTACCAATGCTGAATGTTTGATTAATTCCAATAATTATTCCAACAGTTCCTTAACTTTCTGTCCCTTTGAAGTTGTTCCAAGTTCTTCCTGCCAGAGAATTCAACAGCCATCTCAATTGCTAAATTTGGGGGGAGCTGATTCATGTGAGACATTTATCTTAAGCCATGCAAACATTACAAGACTGAAGCTTGTTGCCCATTCATGTTTTTAGTCTACGACAAAAAGCCCCGGATTGTAGCCAACTTTCAGCATAGAGACAACTCTAGTCTAGTATGAGCCCTTGTGAGACATGTCAAAGATGCTATAACAGATTTCATACTGCTTTTGAATTTGGCCAAATAGTCAGGTATGTCTACTTTCTCAAATGTTCAGAACTAGTATTTTTAACAACTACCAATAAAAATATGTCAAATAAATGTGAGAGGAAGGTAACCCTAGGTAGGTTTGGAACCATGGTTGCTGGTTTGGGCAGGTTCTTGCTGGTCAGATCCTGATCATCAGCTGAAGTTCCCACACCAAATTGCTGTAACCTCCCTTCAGCCAGATATTTTGCTCTGGTCCACCGTCGCAAAAACATGGTCGAATTAATCATGGTCGAACTAACAGTGCCATGGGAAGACGGGCTGGAGGCTGCATTTGAGAAGAAGGAGAGATATGCAGACCTTACAGACACGTGTAATGAAGCAGGGTGGCGCGCATTCACTTATCCAGTGGAAATTGCCTGCCGAGGCTTCTCTGGAACCTCCACTCAACGGCTCCTGAAGTCTATTGGTGTCAGAGGCACCACATTATCAAGGGCACTAAAAGAGCTGGCAGAGGAGGCAGAAAAAGGGAGCTTCAGGCTATGGCTTCAGAGGAAAGACAAGTCATGGGGGATCCTAGGGTTGGCTGCAGGGGGCGGTAGGGAGACGTCCCTACCATTGCTCCACCACCCGGAGATGTTCCGGGATTAAAGGGGCGAAACATCAACAATGGATGCCTCCCGGCTGATGATCCTGCAGCCAGCCTAAATGGCACCGACAGAGGTGCGTCAGGCAGAAATGTCTTGCAGGTAGTTATACCTGTGCTTACATCTATAAAAACAATTCTACAATTATAGCTTACAGATTCTAACATTGTCTTAATTGATGTTCACCACACATTAATCTGTTACAATCAGATTAATCAGATTAACAAATCAATTTAAACCAGCTCAAACTAGCAATCATTGTTTAAAACTTGCCTACTGTAACCAGCATATGCTGTTTTATTTTTTCTAACAAGGATGGAAGAGGCAGAAGCAGAAAAAAGAATCATATGGCTATCTACATCGCCCCCAGTCAGTCTACTCAGCCACTTTTGTTGAAATCAGTATAAACATAATCATAAGCCTATTGCTACATAGTGATCATAGGACTGTCACTAGGGGAAGAATGGTGATGATAACTTTAGGGGGCCCCCGATTGCTGAAGGAGCCCCAGCCATGAGAAGTAAGAGTCCCCTGTGCAAAGGTAAAACAGAAGTACAGATATATTGCTGTTCCTCGAGGCACTCCAAAAGTAAGCATTTCGAATGTCTTCCCTATCTAACCTACTGTATATATTTCAGGTCTTTGATTGTAGGAAGTTAGAAATTGTGTAAATCTAGTGTGTCTTCAGGAATAGGACTGATAAACACTAATGCACCTAGTTCTAGATTAGTTCTGTACATTTCTATTCAACACATAACACTAAGTGAAGTTTATTTATAAACTAATTTCGAGAGGATCACGTGCTTATGATTGCTGCGGCTGGTCCCGCATTATCCAATTCATGATTCACCAATCAGACGATTCCTAAGCCACTATAAATACCCTAAGTTTCATATCACAGCCATCTTCGTTTTGAAGAATCCCCCCTTCCATCCCTACTCCTCCTTTCCTAGATGGGTGGGTGACCACACGGTGGCCCAGTGGTTAGCACTGTTGCCTCACAGCAAGAACGTCACTGGTTCTAGTCCTTACCAAGCCAGCCGATGTTTCTGTGTGGAGTTTACACGTTCTCCTCGTGCTCACGTGGGTTTCCACCGGGTTCCCCGGTTTCCTCCCACCGTCCAAAAACATGCAACTTAAGTTAATTGACTAATCGAAATCGGCATCATAGACATGCTCCTAGTAAGTAGTCATCTCTAGAGCAATCACTATCTGTTCATTAGCTACTACAGCAGGGGAGTTCTCGAGATCTACCTGAGCTCAAACTCCCCTCTCCCCTTGCAAAAGGGAGGGAGCCCCGGGCTCGAGGATCTATGAGCTCAGGGCTCTCTCTCGGGACAGCATGCCAAACAAGCTTTATAACCAATCATCAGCTAAGTGTGAACTCTTGAAATAAGAACAGTAAATATCCAGAGTTCAGCAATTTTTCAGTTTTATTATGTGCACCATGGTTTTAGACCACAAAGGAGGGTCAGTTTATGTAAGGTTTGGCAATATAGTATTAAGGGAAGATGTGTTTTTGTAAAGACAGAGATGAAGGTACAGGACATGTAATTGTCTGGAATGTATAGTTTGTGGATATATGTGTCGTATGTTTGATTTATGTGTGGAGAGTACTCATTTTGGACGTCTCTCGAGAGACAGCTCCTGGGTGGGTAGCAATAATCAGTAATAAACACTGAGCAGACACCCGTGACACAAGACATATCAACACAAGCACAAGATGACACCACTGCAAACAAACATGACAGGGGTGCGCACAACGCATGCAGGCTTTTTCCCAATGCTTAACACAGTCTATAAGATTTATCAGGCATAAGGTGAACAGATTTAATAGCTTTGATGTCGCTGAGACTCACATCTTTGACATGCTTCAAGGAACCCCCATGCACAGCAACAAGGTTTGTTTTGCTTTTAGTAAGGGTTTCCCACAGAACTGTGTGATGAATTACAGAAGGCAAGATTCTTGCTTGATCTGGTCATCAGTAGCTGCTCGCATACATGTGGTCCAACTGATAGACAATGGCCAAATAGGGGAGAAAGGAGTTCTGAGCTTCACTTTGTGGAGTTATAGCACTATTGACTTAGACCGTCAGATTTTATGAAGCAGTGTTTCAGTTCACTGCTCAAGCTTGAAAAGCACATTACATCCATCCTGAAGTTGTCATCTTCCTCATTGTCTCATTGTGCCGAAAGACAAACACTACTGTGAAAAAAAGAGACTTTGGTCCATTCATCCTGTAAAACCACATGAAGAACAGACTGTTTGACATACAGACTTGACTGATTCTCTATGTGCTCAGTGTCTGGCCATGGTTGGCACAGCATGCTGACAGATTGGACCTGTAGGCATGATACTTTTATGATTGTACACACAAGCATGCATGCGATCACTTCCACTCTCCCAAAATGCCTCAGTGTCAACATATAAACTCTTAGCTCTCTACCAGGAGATCTTGCCAACAACCCAGTTACCCTCAACTAGGCCCATAAATTTACTTGAGAGAGAGGGTAGGCATTATAAAAAGAAGAAAGCCAGTCTTGGAGACAGTGCCATGCACCCTAGCTCATGAAACTGTTTGTGGGTAAAGATCTCCTTTTGTGTCTTTCCATAAGTTGAAGGCTACATGTCTGGGAGTGTTGGAGTTTTTAGATTGCTTTTCCAGAGTGTTGCTGTGTAATTTGACTAAATGGGCTTTGCCCTGCATTTAAAACAATCCGGTAAAGGATCTCATGGGTGGAAAGTAAACAAGCTGATGCACTCAAGCATACAATCAACCCTAATTACTGTTTTGGAGAAAGGATATACCACTCACCTGAAAAGTAGCAATAACCGGGCGTTAGACTAAATGACTGCTCTTAACTATGAGGGCAGTAGGCATTTTTAACACGTATTCTGCACACTGTGGTGTCTGTGTTTAGCCTGCGAATGCTCTGTAATGGACCTAGGGGCCCGATGGCAGCTTCCCACATCCACTGCCCACTAAGTAAAAAGAATGAGAGCACTTTTATGGGGTGTTGGCTGTGTTTCCTAGAAGCTGAATGTCCTTTTAAAACATCTGGAAGTCAGTGTGATGTCACACCCAGGGCCTCAAGAAAGTATGACAATAGCACATAAGCAAAGAAGCAGAAGATATAGAGACATTTTTGTTCATAGGCATTAAAGGGACGACTTCTCAGTTGATAATCTTATTAGCTGTGAAATTCTGAAGTTATATACATGTAAAAAGAAAAAAAATGCAACCTGCCTTTTCGCTTTTCTTTTTTAGTATCAAATTGGAGGTTGTTAAATTATTATCTTCTAAGGCAACTTAATTATTGTGAAGGTTTTAGTTTAAATTGCATGTCTCCTTAATGGATAAGACAATCTCTTGATGTATCATGATGCAGCTTGTAGCAGTTTTTCGTCTCTGTCTGTCTGTCTGTCTATTTGTCTATCTATCTATCTATCTATCTATCTATCTATCTATCTATCTATCT
>CAIGQW010055747.1:2088265-2122185 GCA_903798125.1 Danio choprae | reverse complement strand
ATCTATCTATCTATCTATCTATCTATCTATCTATCTATCTATCTATCCATATTCATTCATTTTCCTTCATCTTAGTCCCTTATTTATCAGGGTCACCACAGCGGAATGAACTGCTAACTATTCCAGCATATGTTTTTTACGCAACGGATGCCCTTCCAGCTGCAACCCAGTATTGGGAAACACCCATACACTCTCACATTCACTCATACACTACGGTCAATTTAGTTTATCCAGTTCACTTATAGCACATGTCTTTGGACTGTGGGGGAAACCGGAGCACCCGGAGGAAACCCGCGTGAACATGGGGAGAACATGCAAACTCCACACAGAAATGTCAACTGGCCCATCCGGGACTCAAACAAGCGACATTCTTTCTGTTAGGCGACAGTGCTAACCACTGAGCCACCATGCCGCCTATACAGTATAACATCTCGATGATCCCAAAGACTTTTGATGAGACAAAAGACAAAAGTAAAGTTGAACTTTCTGATAGGTGTGTGTCCCATTATGTGTGGTGTAAAAGTAACACCACATTTCAGAAAAAGAACATCATACTGGTCTGGAGCTGGTTTGCTTCTTCAGGGCCTGGATGACTTGCTGTGATAGCAAAATATCCTGAAGGTGAGCGTCCGGCCATTTGCTGAAGCAAACTTGGCTTACTATTCATTTTTATTTATTGAAAATCAATTGTCCAAATCTGTTTTATTTATTTATAATCGCATGAGCACAGACGATAAGGTAATTACAATTTACAAACACATATAGTAGGACTTTAAGTCAGAAACCAGATGCAAACCATGGCTTTTTCAAATTAAATAGTTTTTATTTGAAGTTTACCTCATGCTAAATGAATGCTACCAGTTATGTGTAAATTTCAATAGGACAGCACACCTTGTTAAAGCTCATCTTCTCTTGACTTCTGTTTCTCCTCATTTTCTCTATCGGTGCTTTTCCATGTGTCAAAACAGGGACTGACTCACTAATTCATCTTTTACCCACTGAGCTTTCTGTGCTGGTTCAGCTGTGGTGAGATGTCTTTCTCACCGAAGGCCTTCTAATCACACTTACCAGTTCTATATTTCATTAGAGGGGGGAGTAAAGAACATTTAGAGCTCATTTACAGTGTGAGCATTTCTTCAAATGTCTGAATGTTCCTCGCACATGCCTGATGTCACGTCTCAGTTTCAGACCTCACTATTCTCTCCAAACCAGGAATATGTGAATATTCTCATCCCACACCGCACCTTTTATTGTTTGTTTGTTTGTTTGCAAAGGCAATAAAACTAAACAATCCCATTCATGTTTAGAATATTCATTTCATTCATGAGTACTAAAATATATATTTAAATTAAATATTTAATAAGCTTAAACTGCTTAGATCAACACCTAGAAAGTTTTTATTGTGGTCTAGACTGGTGTGGTGAGGATCATAAGATCATCCAGAAAGTAAAATGTAACATTTACAGGGAAATTCTAACCCTCAATAACCTTCAATACAATGGTCTCAAACTCAATTCCTGAGGGCGATGACTCTGCAGAGTTTAATTCCAGCAGCCCCAACTCACACCTGCTTAATAGTTTCTAGTATTCCTGATTACCAGTTTACCACCTTGATTAGTTGGATCAGGTGTATTTGATTTTATATCTCTCCAGGAATTGAGACCATAAGCAATTGACACCATTGCTACTATATAATAGAAGTCAGTGGCAACCAAAAGTGTCACTTAAGAATAGGGGCTTTTTCACCGGGTAGTTATAGGAACTCATAGGAAGAGATGGTCACCAGACCTATTGGAACTATTGGAGATTTTCCATTGCGTGGTACGACTTGGCATGGTATGACTCAGCACGACACAGCTTGGCTCTGTTTGATTTCCAATGAATTTTACTACAGTTATCATGTTAAGTTGCATGTGACAACAGTTTTAAAATAATCCTACAGTGGCAGTTGCTGACTATTTATTGAAACGGCACATCCAATGACACAGGTAGGGATGATTATCTTTAGCCAATTAGGGATCTCCTGGTTTTATACATCACATTTTAGTAACAAGATGGCAACCAAAATGGTACCAAAAAAGTACACAGTGGAACTGTGGGTACGAGGTACTATACTGTACCCCTTTCCCCAAAAAGTGAGGCGTGCCATACTATGGAGTGGCAAAGCACTATAATTTCTTCCTGGACCACTTACCTGGTTGTAGGGCTGCACGATCAATCGTATTATTAACACGATAACGATATTTGTGACCCACAATCAATAAATTAATATCGTCGAGATTTTACAGTATAAAGTCCAAGCTGTTATTTTAATGCACAGAGTTTACAGGTTGTACCGCATCCCAAGCATGACGTGACTGCGTCTAGATTGCAAGCGTTTTTTTTTTCGAGGAATGTGATGTTGATCAGGTAGCCTTTGCTCTTGTTCAATCCAAACTTCCCAGGATAAAACGACAAACCTCATTAACCACCTTAAAAGCCACCACAAAGTGGCTGTTGTCAGTGGGTTATTGAGCTCAGGAGAATTCTGCTTTGCATATTTCTACGCATTACTAACATTACTAAAACAGACAACATTTGTTTTTTTAAATTAACCAAATATTCACGGAGATTCAGCTGTTTTTTTCCTACACGTTTGCCAGTCATGTTGACAGAAGACACTGTATCCAATTGTTCCAATGTAAAAAAAAAAAAAAAAAAAAGTAATGTTGGTCCTGTTCACGTGGGTATTTAGGTTAGTTTTCATCAATCTGATGCAACTTATAATTTACAAGAAAACAATTTAATTAAAAGTTTCAGATCAATTAAACACACTTTATGAAAAGACTAGCCTATTTTATGCATTAAATAATAAAATAGATAAATTTCCTTGATTAGACCTACTTTATTCAGTTTTACCGTTTTATTGTGTTTTAAATAAAATTTGTTTAACAAATATTTTAGCATATCAAAAGTAAATAAAATAAGTGTCTTTGATTAAAAACATTATGCAAAGGATCAGGAATTAATTGCACACACAAAAAAATCATCCAACACATGCTTTGCTCATCTCATGCGATGTTTTCGAGGGTAAATTTGCGTTCGTGAATGCTGCTTTGAATAGAATAAATGATTAAAAGCACATTAAAGACTATACACATAAAATGAAACATTCACAAAGGTGTATCTTATGGAAAAATCAGCAATTGACCCGGCGCTGCATGGCTTTCGGTTTGAAAAGAATGATTTAAATAAAAAATCTAATTTGCAGAAGAAAAATGACAGAAGAATTTTGCAAAAGAAAACCATTAAACATATCGGGAATGTTAAAAAAACATTCTGCTTTATACATGTGATTTCGACTCCAATACAAAATACAAAGATTATGAATGTCGGAGTGTAAAGCCGTCTCTCCTGCATGTCTCTCTGCTTGGGGAGGCGGAGAGAATGCGGCGTTTAGTTTCACCTCAAGATATTTAGCTAAAAACTATCACTGAACTGCTCAGCACGCTCAAAAAGTTGAACTAAAAATGCACAGCACTTGTTGGTTGCACCGGGGATGCACAATAAAGCTAACACTGTGCATTCTTTTAAATCGATGTTTGCGAAGTATGTGAACCAACCGCTGATGCTTGGCCATGTTGGTCGCGGCACCCTGCTTTATAACATATTAGTTTATGACAATAATTAGACTTATCTTTGCCATCGTTCTTCACCACATGTAGCCACACTTTTGAGCACATCCTGCGGTCCATCTCTAAACAAATGTTTGATTTATTATTGATGGTGCTCGCCAGCATATTGAAGGTGCTCGCCAGCACAGAAGTTCCCGGCAGAGTAGCGAGTGGAAAAAAGAATGTGCAGGAATCGGACAAGAGGAATCGAAATGTAAATTTTTGAACAAGTATCCGATTCTTAATCTAAGTATCTAATCCCCCCGATCAACATTTTGGGTAAAATAATCGTGATTTTTTTCTGTTATCGTGCAGCCCTACCTGGTTGCATTTGTAACATCAAAAGGAACTCTAAAGTTTTTGCCCCAACACGGAGATGCAAGGTTCTCAATGCAACAGTACAGTCGGCTTTACTCAACAATAGTTATTTGGCATCAGTTTGTTCCTTACATATTAAACAGCCGTTTCACAAACAACAATTTCTGTCTTTGACTTTAAATAGACATCATGGACACTAATGTAGGTTTACAAATATAGGTTTGGACATTCACTTGGCCAGATAAGAACTAGTCGCCTAAGTGAGCCTGGTTTCTCCCAAGGTTTATTGTTTTTTTTCTACCAAATGAAGTAGTCTAATATAGTTTGGGTTCCTTGCCAGATGCCACTGCCGCCTTTGGCTGTTTGGTAGCCCTACAGTTAAACTGCATTTGATTTACTGATTTCGCATGAAATTTGTTCTTGTGAAAGTTTGTTTATTTCTGTAAAGCTGCTTTGACTCAGTCTGCATTGCATACAGCGCTATAGAAATAAAGGTGATTGTGCAGAGAATTAGGAAAGAAATTAATCAAACCAAGTGGCCTGATCTGACTTCACCCTTCCTGTCCACTTTCTGCTTTCATACTGATCGTCTACAGCTTTCCCTCTCAGCACTGTTTGATAAGTTATCCTCAGCAAACCTGTAAGTTTATTAGCCTTGCAAGTTTCCTGTGCCGCTGCTCTGCATCAATGTCATCTTTCAGAGCCGTGAGCAGGGGGGGAGAGCGGCCACAAAGGAGTCTTTCTGTAGCTTGCTGCTGCGCTGGTGTCTCTGACCTACATGCCTCCCTCTTATGCTGCATTTCTCAGCAGGTTCTCAAACCTGCAGACCCAGACGGAAACATTGAACAAGTCAGGGAGCTCTTCCTAGCAAACCCCAACCAAGAGACGAAAGATGAACGGAAGGGAAAATATCTCACACCTCCGCATCAGGGGGAATATCCACCACCTTATATTGCTATGGCAACTTTATGTAGCTCGAAATGCAGTCTACGCTGAAGGTGTTTTACAATGACAGCAATTTGTTACTAAGAAGTCCGAACTCATTTGTTTTCAGGGACAGTTGGAGATGCTCTGAGCATCATAAACCACTTATATAACCGGTATTACTGTAATTCTGACTCATGAGTGACATACATTTACCAGACACTATTAGGTAGACCTGTTCAACTGTTAACACAAATCACATGGCATACTCAATGCATTTAAACTAAGTGTCAGAAAGGGTGCCATTTACACTGATTATCTTTTGTTTTAAATCTGAAAGGTTTGGTTATAGTTACACTTGTCTTCCACTCTACTTACTCTATTTTCAACCCACAAAGATGGAGCATTTTGAAAATGCTGAAGTAAAATGCATGCCATCTCATGCCAATTCATAACTTTTTGATTTAGTGGCTAATTTGTATGAATTTGTGCGATTTCATTCATACCGTTTAGTATAATTTGCTAATCCCCCAATGATGGTTGGGTTCAGGGGTGGGGTTTGGTGCCATGCCTCCTTTTAAAAATCATTCATTCATTCATTTTCTTTTCGGCTTAGTCCCTTTATTAATCAGGGAATGAACCGCCAACTTATCCAGCATATGTTTTAAGCAGCGGATGCCCTTCCAGCTGCAACCCATCACTGGGAAACATCCATACACATTCATTCACACTCATACACTATGGACAATTTAGCTTACCCAATTGGCCTATACCGCATGTCTTTGGACTTGTAGGGGAAACCGGAGCACCCGGAGGAAACCCACGTCAACATGGGGAGAACATGCAAACTCCACACAGAAATCCCAACTTTTAAAAATCATACATTTTCAAATGACTCAGTGCATGTGAATTTGTACGAACTAGCTACTAAACTGACCAAACGTAAATTATTATGTTTTCTTACGAGATCAGGCTGGATATACTGGCGACCTTTTGAAAATGGAGCTAACCACAATCACTCTCAGACTGGCGTTCTGGACCATTCCATATAATTCTGATTCATCAAGCCATATGACCATTACACAAATGGTAGACTACAAGTACAGAAGCTGGCAAAATATGCACGTCCAGTGAGCGTGAATGGTCACATATTATGTGTTTTAGGCTGCACAGAGACCATTTTTCTTAAAACACCAGCCTGGACAAGGAGTGTTTTCACTCCAAAATGCTCTTTTAAAGTGAAAACGCACACATGTAAACAACACCTTTGAACATGGCTAATCTACTGGTGTTTGCACAAGCAACCAACTCTTTACAGTTATCGATCATTAAAAAAGAGAGAAGATTAACTACTGGATGAACATTTTCTGAGGAAATTGGTCACACTGGTTCAAAGGAATAGGTCTTTTCTGAAGAATTGCTGAAGACATAGAGGGCTACAGTAGCAGAAGAGCACACCTGTGTCACTCCTGTTGGTTGAGACACAAAGGCATCTTGCCATGGCTGCTTTCAACAAGAAAATGTGCCATGTCACGAAGCTGTAGTCTTAAAGTGTTAGTTAACCCAAAAATGACAATTATGTTATTAATTACTTACCCTAATGGCATTCCAAACCCCTTAGACCTTCGTCCGTCTTGAAACTTAGATATTGTAGTTTAATTCTGAGAGTTCTCTCATTATCTATACAGCAAGATTCCAGACTCATTTAAAGACCAGAAAATGATCGAAAACCTCCTCAAAACAGAGCATATGCCTTCCTTGGTTCAATCAGAAAATTGTCAGGCTATGAAAATATCTGCGTGCACAAAACTGAAATAACTTTCTTTTAAAATAAGTTTTAAAACATTTTTAAAATAAGTTGCTTTTCAGTGTCAGTATAGGGTGCGCATCACATTAATATGCACTGCGCAGTGACGTATACCCACCATGTAGCTTGGTAATATTCCAGCTGAACCACTGAAGACAGTCTGTTTTGAGGATGTTTTTTTTTGTTGTTGTTGTAAATTTCTGGACTTTAAACAAGTCGAGAACCTTGCCGTCTATGAAGAATGAGGTAGCTCTCAGATTTCACTTAAATGATCTTAATTTGTTTTCCAAAGACGGAAGATTGTTTCAAGTGGTTTGGAGTGACATGAGGGTGGGTAATTAATGACAGAATATTTAGGTGAACTAACACTTTAAACATGAAAATGGATCGAATGTACTCAAATGGCATCCACAGTAGAGCCAGTAGAGCATCAGTAACTCGCAGTTATCGAAATATCCTGTCATTTTAGACTAAAATCTCAAAGAAGAAGAGCGTATTTTTGTGGTGCTGCTTATTCGGAAGTCTTATTCAGACTTGGCTGTCCTAATTTAAACAAAGTATCATATCCGATTCCAGATAAAATGGCCCAGCTGCATGGAAGGAAGACGTACAGTTTAAACTCCCCCGCACAATCTTTAAATTCCAACACTTAATTAATCTCACTAAAACACGTGTTCAAGTATGTGCCACTGACCATGTTACAGCGATTGCATCAGTATGCATTTTTTTTTTGCATGAACACTCTTTCAACACATCTCATTTTTCAGCAGATTACTGATTCTACAGATACTTGCTTGGTTTGACAGGGCGAATCACTCACAGACATCTGTTCATGCATGTACTGTATTACATTAGTATGACATATGGAATGTGCGTGCTTCAAGGCGTCTCATGAAATGTTTGCTTTATATCATATGATATGGTTTTGATTTTCTAAAGCTGTACTGTGTTTTAAAATGCTTTAGGGTTTCCCTAAATTTGTTCCGTTTTAGTGATAGTTTAGTGTGAAATGAATATATTTCAAGAGTTCACTCTTAGCTGATGATTGGTAATATAGCATGTTTGGCATGCTGTCCCGGGAGAGAGCCCTGAGCTCACGAGATCCTCGAGCCCTGGGCTCCCTCCCGTTTGCAGGGCTAGAGGGGAGCTTGAGCTCAGGTAGATCTCGATGAACTCCCCCGACTTATTTCTGGCTAAAAGAATGGCTGAAAAGAGGTGTATACTTATTAAGAGCTTGGCAATGGTATTGCTTAGTGTGTTCAATTTACTTAAATTGCGTGTTTTTGGACTGTGGAAACCGGAGAACCCACGCGAGCACGGGGAGAACAAGCAAACTCCACACAGAAATGTCGACTAGTTTAGTTGGGACTTTAACCAGAGACATTCTTGCTGTGAGGCAACAGTGTTGATCACTGGGCCACCGTGTTGCCCATCTGGGAAAGAGGAGGAGTAGGGGTGGGTGGGGGGAGTTCTTTAAGACGAAGGTACTGAGATAAGGGAACTCTGGTTATTTATAGTAATCTAGGAAAAATCATCTGATTGGTGAATCAATTGCGAGCTGATGCGGGACCAGCTGTAAGCAATCATAAGCACGTGATCCTCTCGAAATTAGTTTTATAAATAAACTTCACTTATTGAACACTTTTCAACAAACACATTTGTTGTCAACAGAATATAAAGAGGGTGATCTTTTTAAAAACATCCTTTATTTCAAAAATAAGTTAAGGGATTGACCTGGCTGACACATTTATAAGGAACAAGAGAAAGTAAAACATTTGACATCTCTGAGATTTCAGTTCAGAAGGTATATTTTACCTTGAATTTTACAGTAAAAAAAATCACCATCAGCAAATATGTCAAAAAAAAAAAAAAAACATCCACCAGGATTTATTTAAAATCCTGTCGTTTCTTGTTGTGCAAATATACAAAGTTATACTTGACAGCATATTCATAGTTTCATAATCATGTTTCTCCAGTAATAACCTTCATGTCTTTTAAACAACATGGCCAACTGCTACTTGGAAGAACTATTTAAATCTTGTTTATCTGTAACAAATAAATAAAATAATAATAATGATCATTTTACAGTACTTGGAGCTCACCTTCATCCTTACCAATTGCCAATTAAAACATAAAAAAATAATAATTATATTTCTAGTCCTTTATTTTAATGATGGTAAGAAACCGAGAGTATAATTATTGCTTCCTTCAAGTCACGTTGGATTGCATTTATGAGCCATAGTGTTGTTATTGTTGTGTATCCCAGACTTTCTTATTTTTTAAGTGTTTCAGTTTGGGAATCAACTCCTAAAGTTGATGGTACAGTTTATTTTTAGACTCTGAATGTGCTGCTGATGAAGTAAATTAGGCAGAACGTAATACTGTGGTTTCTAAAGGTGTCAACGCTTGCACGATATTTGCAACTGCACTGGAATGGAAATTATTAAAATACAAAAAAAAAAATAAAGCAACAACACAATTTCCTTTATATTGAGCAGGAAGTGCACTTCTTTTGGTAATTAAAAAAATTCCAATCTAGCAAATAGAAACTTTCAAGAAGGACGTTTGGCCAAAGTCGGAGTATAAACATTGTGGTAAATCTCATGTAATTTAAAGTAACAAATCAAGATCTGTGAAAATCTGCTGGAGTGAATGCTCGTCTGTGTTTGTGTGTGTGTGTGTGTGTGTGTGTGTGTGTGTATGTGTTGATATGTATTACGATTGTGTTGAACAGCATTTTCTCTCTTGACAGTAGTAAACGTTTCAAAAGACAGCAAATGAAACAGCCGCACAACACGTAAGCCAGGAATAAATCAGTAAAATCCACCAACAACAAAACAAAATTGACAAACATCTCAAAGATTCCTAGAAGGACGAGGGAGTTTAGGGATCTACAAAAGACACTGCTATGTAGCGCGTGCCGTTGGTGACCGGCAGCCCTTCATGAAGGTGAGTGAGTCGGCCTGGATGCATGAAGCTCCAGCCTTTTCTAGGAGACTCTATGGAGCAGTTATATCTGTGAAATCGACAACCTCCACCCTGAAATAGAGGAAAAACAAAGTTTAGTTTTACTGAATGTGATTTTTAATGGGACCTTCACACCGGATGCGCCTTGCAAGTAAATCGTGACATTCTCGTGTAATTAGACGGTTCATTCGCACGTTACATTCACTTCACAACAGACACGAAATCACGGGAAAAAAGAAAGGTTGAATTTCTGCAAAGAATAGCTAAAATATGAAGTTGGACTGTAGCATATCAAGAATACAGACTACTTAAGTCCTGTAACTGCTAGGTATTGTTAAATTATTGTAGCTTGTAGTTATAGTATATGGCTTATGTTTTATTGTGCATTTATGGTTGTTTTCTGTTTTGTATTATCTTTTGTATATCTATTTTTATTAAAAAAATTACTTTAAATATATTGTTCAACTTATTATATATATATTATATTAGTTGAAGTCAAAATTATTAGCCATCTTGTGATGTTTTTTTTATATATATATATATATATATATATATATATATATATAAAGATGACGGCTGCTACTAGAGAACTATGCAAGTCATGTTACGCACACCAAACCTTCAATTTGCGCCGTCATTTGCTCAAAATAAATCATTCTCACTGCAGGATGTCTATTGCATCTTTGCATAGCCAACTCTGTCTCCTAACAACCTGCAACGCGACAAGATTCCAGAGACAAACAGTTTGGCTGTCCACACCAAACTCAACGCAACACAACAGAAACATTTTAATTTAATTAATGTTTTTAATCTAATTAATACATATAATTAACCTCTTTAACATTATTGATAGGCTACTGAGTGATGGGTGTTATTGGTTTGCACAGCTCTATCTTTCATTTTCAAACTGTTTATTAGTTATTGCTGGTATTTGCTGCTGATTTATGGCAATACTGTAAATGTCTCGTTAAATGGATTTTAAACTCGCATTGGTAGCATTTAACACTAAATAAAGCACATAATCAGTACCTGAGGTAATCATTGTCAATAATGCTGTTGTTTTGCTGCAATGTTGCAGAAATAGAAACTAGAAATAGAATTTTGGTGTCGCCATCGCATATGGTTAGGACAAAAAACTCCTTTTAACATGGACAAAAATGCTTTTTATTGCGTGTTGTAGCATTGTGTGTAGTTAGGACATGGTGTAAGATGTATGTAAGCCTATTTTAGAAAAAAACCCAAAGCTAATATATCACAAACTTGCCAGGAAATCTAAGCCTTTGTTGTTGAGAGCGATGTTTATGGTGAACGTTGAGGAGTCGTGATGTGGTCGTAGATAGGCTTGTCTGTCTGGAGTGTACTTCACCACAAAGTTCATAATCGCATAGCCCTGGGAGAAAAAAAGAAGAAAGATTCAATTAAAACACACTATTAAATGTGTCTGAGTTACTTGTGATTCAAAGTTTTATAGTTCAAAAGTCTTTTTCATGCAATAACAGATCATAGTTTAAATAGGTATAAAACGATCCCATAAAACTATTCATGTGGATTTGGAAGATATGGAATGGTTTGGACTACCTAAATGCTACTTTAAATGGGTATTGACATGAGATAATAAATTCGCCTTGGTCTATTGAGATATAAAAGGTTTTTGTACTATACTTTTTTTTTTAAGCCATCAAAGGAAAAAATAAAAAAATGGTCATATTTCTACAAAGAATAGCTAAAATGTGAAGTTCAACTGTAGCATACCAAGAATACACACTACTTTGCTTCGATTAGTCCTGTACATGCTTTTAAAATTATTTTTATTAGGGTTTACGTTTTATTGTGCATTTATTTCTGTTTTGTGTTTACTTCTATTTTTTTATTAAAAAAAAAAACTTATATAGCATATAATATAATATAATATGATATATACGGGGTGTATATGCTGGATAAGTAGGTGTTCATTCTGCTGTGGCGACCCCTGATAAATAAAGGGACTAAGCCGAAGGAAAATGAATATGAATGAATATTATTATGACCCACAAAAAGTTCCCTCATGGTGCCAAATAGAGTTCACATTCCATGAGTCAAATCAGCCAGAGCGCTAACAATGCTCATTCAGGTTAACAGTGGTCAGAGTCCTGCTAAAAGAACAGCGAGAGACGGAAAGCTGAAAATTACTCCGAGAAAAAGATGACTTGACTCATTCCATGAGCCACATCAACCGGAGACCTACGGTAATAAAGCTGATCTCGCGATCTGTGTTTGAGCTGGCTGCTGTAATAAGCCTGCAGAAATCATGGGGATTTGTACAATTGCAGTGGCTGACAAAAATGTGTTTTAAACTCTCAAATTATAGAAAATGGCCTATTAATAACTGTAAGCAACAGCTAAATTATTGCATTTGAATGAATGAGTCAAATAATGGAGGGAAGAACTCAAGATCAAGAACATGGGTATATTATTATTATTATTATTATTATTATTATTATTATTATTATTATTATTATTATTTTTATTGTGCAGTAAAGGTGCAGTAGCCTAGTTATGTATTAACATTTTGTAATATGAAATATAAAAAAAAACTAAAATCTGTATATGATCATGTTTGTTCTTCATACTACTAAAACAATTATTTTCTGTATTTTGTAATACATAAATAGCAACTAACTTGCAAACCTTTTTTTTTTTACTTGTTTTGTCTTTCCATCTATTAAGAATATGACATTATTTTCCCAAGAAAAGAAATAATAGTAAAAAATAATAATAAAAATAAAATAATAATGATAACAGTTTTATAATAACTGTTATTTTGATCTTATTGTATGTAATCAGTCAGGAGCTCTGCTAGACGACTACAAAAAATAAGATTTAAATCATTTTAAATTAAATAAACAATTGAGTTATATAAATATATAAGTACATTAAATAAACATTTTATCAATTTTATACAAATAAAAATAGATTTAAACAAATAATACAAATTAGATGAATATAATTAATAAAATTTCATTAAAATATATATATTTTTAAAAGTTAGCTTACTTGATTAGGTAAGTCTATGAATGAATGAATAATTATAATAATGATAATTCCTTAATTTTATATAGCGCTTTTCTGAACACTCAAAGTGCTTTACACATTTTTTTTTATCCACCATTAGTGTGCAGCATTCACCTGGATGACGTGACGGCAGTCATATTGCATCAGACCGCACACCACACACCAGCTGATTGGTGGAGAGGAGACAGAGTGATGAAACCAATTATCATATGGCGATGGTTAGGAGGCCATGATGGACAGGGGCCAGTAGTCAAATTTGGCCAGGATACCGGGGTTAAACCCCTACACTTTTTTTGAGGGACATCCTGGGATTTTTTTAATGACCACAGAGAGTCGGGACCTCGGTTTAACATCTTATCCGAAAGACGATGCTCACTGAGCAGTATAGAGTCCCCTTCACTATACTGGGGTGTTAGGACCCACACAGACCACATGTTGAGCACCCCCTGCTAGCCTCACTAACACCTGACTATTTGTGTGAGTTCTAATGCCTCAATATAGTGATGGGGGCACTATGTCAGTGAGCACCGTCTTTCGGAATGGACGTTAAACCGAGATCCTGAGTCTCTGTGGTCATTAAAAATCCCATGGCACTTCTCATAAAGAGTAAGGGTGTAACCCTGATGTCCTGACCAAATTCCCTCCATAAATGCGCTATATAAATAACATTACTTACTTACATTTGTCCTCAAGCACAGCTATGCATTCATTAAACTGAATTAACATGAGTTTGCCATGAAAAAGCACATAATTGCATAATTTTGATGAATTAAGATTATGAAAAGCATTGCGTAGAAATAAAAAGAAAAATAAATATTTGCATTACTTCATTGAGTTGAATATCTCTGCTTGAACAGCAAAACATGATAATTTGCTGTTGTCACAAATACAACAAGTATATTTACTTTAGAGAAGAAAGCACACAGGTTATTTTTTGCCAACCCAGGCTCATTCTGAAAACGTACCTCTATATACATTTCTGGAGAGCACCAAATATGTCCCAGGGGCTACTTTTTTTTGCAGTTTTTGTTTCCACGAATCCATCATCGGTCGCTGTGTATGCTTTTTGAGATCTCAAATTTCTCTCGAGAGTGCCATTCTGCTGTTTTCGCGTAAATCCACCAGAGGGCGCTGACGGAGGTAAGCAGTCAGGTGGTCAGCGCGTAAATGTCATACCGCCCTGTAGCATTCATTTTAAAGACGAAATGCAGCCATACGTACTTCTGGCTACATAATTCATAATCTCCAGTAATGTATATAGGGCTACGTTTTCAGAATGAGCCTGTGTTGCATTTTGCGATGCATTTCGGTTTATCTAGAATTCTCTGCTCTAATAATATCATAAATGCACAGTCGTGTGAAAGGTCAGGATTTTTGATAAACACATTTTGCAAGAACGCTTGGAATACATGACCCGTCACATAGTATCATTGCTTTGCATTTTTGTAATGCTGGTATTCTCTATCATTGTACTGTATGGATAAGCAGGGCATTTTCTTTTTTGGTATGAAAATAAACAAGGGTATGTGGCATGAAAACAACATTTGGGTGAGTAAACGATGCCTCATTTTTCATTTTTTGGGGGGCGATCTATCTCTTTAGCAGCTGACTATTTCTGGGTCTAGACTCAGACAGACATTCTCACCTTGGTGTAATAGCCAGAGAAAACCTTGAGAGTGACAGGGGAGATAAATTCTCTGATAAAGTGCAGCCATTCCTGATCGTAATTGATCTGTCTCATATGAATGTCATCTGTCGGGACGCTCTCGTAGCCTCCAGTGATACGCTTATCCTGCAAAGATGAAAAGAAGGACAATAATCAGCCAACAGTTGATGATAAAAACCTTATCAGCAATTGTGCTGCTGTGTACTGTAAAATCTATTAATTTCCACTTTTCTTTTTCAAATATTTTCCAAATGATGTTTAACAGAGTAAGGAACTTTTCACAGTATTTCCTATAATATTTTTCCTCCTGGAGAAAGTCTTATTTGTTTTATTTAGGCTAGAATAAAAGTTTTTAATTTTTTGAAAACCATTTTAAGGTAAATGTTTTTTTCAACTGCCTACAGAACAAACCATTGTTATACGATGATTTACCTAATTACCCTAACTTGCCTAATGAACCTAATTTAGCCTTTCAATGTCACTTTAAGCTGAATACTAGTATCTTGAAAAATATCTAGTAATCGATTATCTTCTGCCATCAGGGCAAAGATAAAACGAATCAGTTTTTAGAATTGAGTTATTAAAATTATTATATTTAGAAACGTGTTGAAAAAAATCCTCTTTTCATTAAACAGAAATTGGGAGAAAAAAAGTATACAGGGGGGCTAATAATTCAGGAGGGCTAATAATTCTGACTTCAACTCCATGTAGACTAAATATATCCATTTCCTCTTTTTATAAATAATAATACATTTCCTTTTCTTTATTTGCTTGTGATTTTTATTCATGGGTGATCCTGTACAACGTGTGCAGACTGTTTAAAAGGCCAGCAGGTTTATCTGACCTCGTGTTTTCCACCAGACCATGTCCCGTGGTTTTCCATCTCCTCCACCAGCTCATTGCAGGCTTTCTCCGAGAGCACAGGGAACCAGAAAACATCTGGGCATGGCTGCAGAAACATAAACAGGTGCTCAGTATTGTCAGGACAACGTTCACCGTCAACAGCCAGCTCCAGTTTGACTATTACAATTCAATTTCATTCTAAATAATCGAAAGAAAAGCAAATATGAGAGTGGGATTGTCATGCAAAGGTGAAATCAGGGAAAACCTACATCATTTATCTGAACAGCATTAAACTGCCCATTCAAAAAAAAGTCACATATTATATTTCTTTGGACCACCTTTACATTTACAGTACATTACATTTAGTCATTTAGCTGACGCTTTTGTCCAAAGGGACTGAAAAGGCAATACACACAAGAAGTGCTAACTATACAAAGGAACTGTTTGTGCTCAGGCTAAAGGCATTATCTAAATGGTAAATGCCTTTAGCATTAGTACAGTACATATTTGGTATGTCATCATTTCCATAAGCTTCTGCAATGTCACATTTATTCACATCCACAGGCGCATTATTTTTTTCACCAAAATCTTGTATTGGTGATGTGAGATTCCCAAAAAAGTTACAAAGGTTACACAGTGGTGGTTTGGTCCTGTGCCTCTTCTTCTTTGGAATATACAGTACACAACATTGTTTAGACCTTGAATAAATTCCAAGAATTTTTCCACCACTTTTAGGCCGACAACTCATTACTCTGTTTTGGTTCTAGGCCTTGGGATTTAACCTAGCAAACACATAGCACCTGTTAGCCCTGCAAGCCCAATGATTTAGCATCATTTTTCTAGATGTTCCCATAAACTGGAGCTCATGTTTGAGGCCTATTTCATCTTCACAGTTCATACTTGATCAGTTCATGCAACTCATTGAAACATGGGCATCCAAACTACTGTATTTGGAATAACTGAAGTGAACAACATGTATGAACTGTTCTGCATTAAATCAGTGGTCCTCAACTACCCGGCCAATTGGTACCGGGCCGCACAAGAAATTATTATTTATTTCCCTTATATTTATTATCTGAGTCTGAACGATCTTTTATTTTGAAAAATCTTTTATTTTGAAAAATGGCCGTATTCTCTCGCTTGCATCTCACTCACTTGAGCACCCAAATTTAACTCACAAGCAGCAAAATGAGTAAGAAACTGGAGCCTGTGGAAAGAGGCCCAGTGAAGGACCCGAGAAATGCATCCGCAACCCATTCGTCAACAAATCAGGTGAACCCACCATGTCTGTGCAGGAAGATCAATTGCTGGAGATCGCAAATGACGGCGGCCTTAGGGGCCGTTCGCATATCATGTCTTTTCAAGAGTTTGCGCAAGTTCGTTATTTCCAATGGAGGTGCGCGGCTTGCGCGCAAGCAGTGTAGCTCACACATGCTTTCCAGATGCACCCAGTTGAATGTATCTCGCAAGCGCACTGCGAGTCACGTGACAAGAACTGACTGATCAGCTTCAACTTGTATGGAATATACACATTTTGGTCAACTAATTATCTCACACAAACACAGAACACCCAAACACTGCAGTGCTTTGTAATTTTCTCCATAAATAAAACTTGTATCAGAGTGACAGCAATGTTTTAACAGCTTGTCATCCTCTGAGAAAATGGTTGATGGTCGCCTAGCAACCTACAAACCACCTCACTCCACCAGTCCGCAATAAAATTGTCAAGCATTGACCTGTCCACGGTGATAAAAAGGTTGATGACCATTGCATTAAATTATATATCTATATATGCACACAAATGTGTTTTTATTCATTATATTTGTTTACTCAGACTGTAAAATTTCCACTGGCAGGTTGGGAGTGCAGTGTAGCAAACTTTTTCAGTTAATTTGTATGGAAATTGTATGGAAGTCACGCCGTGCATTATGGGATAAAAGTGGCACAGAGAATATGTTGAGAGCAGTCGAGAGCATCCAAAAGTTTGGCCATTTCTCGTACTTATGCAAATTTCAAGAAAGAAAATGCTGGGCAGCAACCAATCGCTGTAAAAAATAGGCAAGCTAGGCTGCTTTGTCCCAAGTTATTTGGTGGAATAAAAAAATGCCCACCCTTGACCTTGTGGAAGACCCAGTGAGGCCCGAACAGGCAGTTGAAGTTACTGTGGAAATGTGACAGGCCCAGGCACACTTGCTTTAGGCACGACAGTGGACATGCGGCTAATGTAAAATAAACAGCTGGAATTTAAGTGAATGTTCATAATTGTACATCTGTTGCATTGTCGACACCAATAGCCTCATTAGTGCACTAACCTACACCACTTTGTTTAATTCCAAGCTCAAGGCCTAGACAACCTTTATAGGTTAAAATGCTGGGCTAACCCACCCACATTTTTTGCTTCCAATGCTCATGTGCACTGGTCTTCTAGAGCCCTTTTTGTATTTAACCTTCTGGAAATGAGCAAAAATGTGGTTGTCCATAGACGTTCTTTACACTACTACTGATCTTGCTCCAATGGTTGCCAGTTGCTAACCTCAAAGTTCAAGGTACTGATGGTTGGATGTAGAAAAACCACTGGATCTGCACCTGGGACCTCCTACATCTAGCAAATGTATCCCTCTACCGAAAGTCTAGTCACTAAATGAGTGAACAGAGGTCCTTTCTGTAATATCAACCATCACTGTACTGACACTGTGGAATGATCTTCTTTCACTCTCTTAAAGTTAAATGTTTGTTAATACCTGTTCCAAGAGGTTTTCAGTGAAAATTCGTGTGTAATTGGCATGGATGTATTTCTCTCTCCAGTCCTGTGAAAAAGAAAGAGGATTAGAACTTAAGTCCATTCACTGACCTGCACTGCAAACAGTGTTTTGCTGCTCTGCATTCCTTTCGCAGACAGACTAAAGCATAGATGGAAAACAACACAGACTAATGTTTACCCAGTCAGAGCCCAATCCACTTCATTGTTGATGACAAATGAACTACTAAAGAAAAAACTTCTGGGCTCTGATAGTGTGTTCAATAACAAATCGTCTAGTCAGTCACTCACCAGAGGATTTTCGAAAATTTGCCAGAGATCATTGTTATAATGAGAAGTGTTGTAGTTGGCAGTGGAAATAAGCCTTCCGAACTCATGCCGATTTGTAAGATACATGAAAAGTCCCTGTGGTGGAAAAATAAAAGAAGTTATATATTGCAAATAATATTTACAATGGACAAAAAAAGTCCAGTGTTAATATCTAAAAGAAATTGAACATTAAATAAAAGTGTGTGATTTTGTGTGACCATTAAAAAATGTAGGATAGATGTTGGAGAGGGTTGTGAAAGGGGATTGAACTGGAACACAGGGAAGGGCTGGGAAAAGTGCAAACTCAGGAATCAGCATTCCTCTTTACTATAAAGCACAGTTTCTTGCATCAAATGTAAGTGTGAGTAGATCCAGACTTGCTCTCAGACTAGGCTTTTCCAAAACAAGCCTTGCTCAAATATCAAAATTGTAACATATTTGTTGAATCCAATGCAAACATCTATCTAGGCTGAGATAAGTCATGGAGTCTGTGAGGGTAAGTTTCATGTTACTTGTTCTACTATGGTTGGGAGGCCAACTTTATTATGTACACCTATTCAACTGATCTCTAATGCAAATATCTAAATAGCCAAAAATATCAATGCATTTCAAAGGTCAAGACAATCTGACAATGAAAGGTCAAACTGAGCATGAGAATAGGGAAGAAACAGGATTTAAGGGACTTTGAACATGACTGACATGTTCTTGAACATGTTGATGCCAGATCAGCTGGTTTTCCAGCAAGCATTTGTTTTAAGAAGCCTAATAGACGTCTAAACCAGGGACAGTTCTGGAGGGATTTCACCGGTCCCCCAAAAAATATGCTTGGCCCTCTTTGTGCCCCCTAGTATCACAGAATGATCAGAGTATATCTGTGCTGTCGGAGTAATTCAGGTGCATGTAATATCCTACGAATAGCATCGCTTGCAGTTAAACACACCTACTCACTTTCTCACTAACAATTATTTCCTGTGTATTTATGGTACAACACCACTGGATTAGAGCTGTGTCAACTTAATAATGAACGCCATCGAATTAGAGTTGTGTCAATTTCACAATGCCATTAGATTAGAGCAGTGTCAATTCTATGATGCACAACGCTATTGGATTAGAGTTGTGTCAATTTCACAACACTCAACATCACTGGATTAGAGCGGTGTCATTTTCACAACCATTGGATTAGAACAGTGTCGAGTTTACAATGCAATTGGATTAGAGAAGTGTCACTTTCACAATGCTCAACCCCACTGGATTAGAAAGGTTTCAATTTCACAACACTGCCTGATTAGAGCGTTGTCAATTTTACATCGCACAACACCTTTGGATTAGAGCAGTGTCAAGTTTACATTTCACAATGGCATTGGATTAAAGAGGTGTCAATTTTACAACGCTCAATGCCATTGGAATAGAGTGATGTCAATTTTAACAATGCTCTACACAATCTGATTAAAGCAGTGTCAATTTTACAATGCACAACGCCATTGGATTAGAGCAGTGTTGAGTTTACAACTCACAATGCCATTGGATTAGAGTGGTGTCAATTTCAAAATGGACAATGCCATTGGATTAAAATGATGTCAATTTTACAACACTCAACACCATGGGGATTAGAGCGGTGTTAATTTCACAACAATCAACAACATTGGATTAGAACAGTGTTGAGTTTACAGTGCCATTGGATTAGAAAGGTTTAAATTTCACAACACTTAATGCCATTAAGAGCGTTGTCAATTTTACATCGCACAACTCCATTGGATTAGAGCAGTGTCAATTTTACAATGCACACTGCCATTGGATTAAAGCGGTGTCAAGTTTACAACGCACAATGGCATTGGATTAAAGCGGTGTCAATTTCACAATGCACAATGCCATTGGATTAGAGTTCTATAAATTTCACAACACACAACACCATTGGATTAGAGCAGTTTCAATTTCACAATGCTCAACGCCATTGGATTAGAGCAGTGTTGAGTTTACAATGCCATTGGATAAGAGCAGTGTCACTTTCACAATGCCCAACAGTATTGGATTATAAAGGTGTCAATTTCACTACACTTAACGATATTGGATTAGAGCATTGTCAATTTTACATGACACAACACCATTGGATTAGAGCGGTGTCAAGTTTACAAAGCATGATGGCATTGGATTAGATCAGTGTAAATTTTACAACATATAACGCCATTGGATTAGAGTGGTGTTGAGTTTACAATGCACAACGCCATTGAATTAGAGTGGTGTTGAGTTTACAATGCACGCCATTGGATTAAAATAATGTCAATGTCACAATACCATTGAATTATATGTTCAACACCATTGGATTCCAATGTTCAACACCAATTTCACAACGCACAATGCCATTGGATTAAAATGTCAATTTTCACAATGCTCAACACCATTGGACTAGATTGATAAAACTTTCACAATGCTCAATGTCATTGAATTAGAGAAAAAGAGGCAAGAACGAATGTCTGTACATGTGAAGTCTACACATATGAAATCTGTCTATTAAATTCAATAGATGACTATTGTTAGACGTCTATTAGATTTCCACTGATAGCCTTTGCCAAGGAATCTATGTTGCTTGGTGGGCTGAATATGTATTAAAAATTGCTCATCAACAGAGATTTCCATGCACAATCATCTTTAAGGTTTACAGAGAATGCTCAGAAAAAGAAAAAAATATCCAAAGAGTGATGAAAATGACTTGTACTGTATGTGCCAGAGGTGAGAACAGAATGAAAAGACCAATTGGAGCTGATAGAAAGACAAACATAACTCAGATATCCTCTGATCATAATCATAACAATCGTCACAACATGTCAAACCCCAAAAACGATTGTCTTCAGCAGCAAAAGACCAAATCAGGTGCCACTCCTGTCAGTTATAGACAGGAAATTGAGCATCGCATTCTGCTATCAAGTCAACATGGTCCAATATCTGTCGCAAATTATTAAGGCAGTTCTGAAGGCAAAAGGTAGTACTAACAAGGTGTACTTAATAAAGTGGCCAGTGAGTGTAGATGTTACTTGAGGGAAAACTATGAGACAGGAAATCTACTAGATCCTTCATTGTCCTTTCCATCAATTAACTCAAGAGGGATGTAGACTTTTTATGGAATATCTGTGTGCATATAATATCTGGTGCTTTGTCCAGGATGACCCCATTAAAAAAAGCAGATGTATCTTATCAAACTCAAAACAATGGCATCACTTTCCCAAAGGATTCCACTGGTTAGCTGAACACATCTGTCAATGCAAAATGTGTTCCGAACTGGCCTTAGTGGTACTTCAAGTGTTTATACATCCATCGGTACATGCATCTAAATTTATGGAATGGAGAAACCATAAGCCAACCACATTGGGTATAAAATGTGGGTTTATGGTTTTCCCACATGCACAGTGATTTATCTCTAAATTGGGGTTATATATTTCATAATCTGACATTATATATTAGACAAATTTATAAACCAGATATGTTAGTTGACCAAAATGTGCGTCTATTACAGCAACATTTAGTAAATTAGTACGTAGTATCATTTGGAAGAGCGACACCTTGCTTTAAAACATTTGAATTTTAAACGATACATGATAGAATAATCAAAACAGGAAGAAACCTTTGGGGATCTGAGCATATGGAATGATTCCGGAGAAGGAGATTCTCTTTCTCTATGTACTGTCTAAAATGAAGGAAAAGCACCATGTGAATTATATACTGAGACATAAACAAAGTGAGATACAGAGAGAAAGAGATTTAGAAATGAACGTATTAGGGAAGATATGAATAGAGCGTGTATCTATAGACAGATGTCTGTTCAGCAAAACTGTTATTGAAGTTTTAAGCTGATTTTCTGGTCAGACAATTGCAATGCACTGCTGTTAGTGTCCTATGAAGTGAGTTGTAGATTGGAAGTGTTTTAGTTAGAAAGACAGCACAGTTAGTCAATGTTATAGGTTGTTTAGGGAGGGGCTAAAAGCGCATAGCCAGAAACGTTGACATTGGTTCAAGGTCAAATGATGGATGTAAAAAATGTAAAAAAAGGGAACGAGGAAAAGGATGATGGGGTTTTGCTGGAGCAGAGAACACTTTGAATGCATCACAGAGGCTGCCATAAACAGACAGAGAGGTCAGGCATTCACAACAGCACAGTGATATATGCTGAATACTTGCCAGTTACATCTTGATCACAGACGTGCAGCAGCAGTGTTTAAAAGCATTGAGAAATCAGACTATATTCATATGCAAACTTATACAGAACCACTTTTTTTATCTTGTGTTGGGTTTAGACTACACAATATCTTGTACGTAAGCTCTCAATTCACACACACATTTCGACCAGTTCACATGCACATACGCCACACCTTGTATTTCTCTCGCTGAGATGTATTAACATGAGCCGGGATATACAATTAATGGACAAAGACGCAAGCATGTGGAAGAAACTGGAATTGATATGATGTTAGAATTTAACGTTGCTGTTCCTGGGTATATTACATAGTCCAGCTGCAAAGATGTCAAAGCACTGACGCGACCAAAAGCAGAACGTAACCAACTAGCCTGATTAGTTAAGACATGCGAACTGATATAGCACAACATAAACATGAATAAATGTACAGTAACATTTTAAGTGGATCAAAACCTTTAATCAAAATTGTCCTCAAACTATTGAAAAACAACCATTCTTGTCTAGAACAAGTCTGAATATTTGTCTTTCTCTTTACTTCATTTGTTGACTGTTGTATGTTGAAATAGACAGTACAACTTAATGGTGACATATCCCCTATTCCTTAGTTTACTCCTACTGTAATATGATTTACTCCTACTATAATATGATTTAATTCGCTTGTCAAGTTTGACGTCATGCGAAGCAGCTTCCGGATCCAAGCGCTTTATCAAACTGTATGGGGAGACTCAACAAATAGTAATAATAAACGTTTACAAAGTGATGTATTACTTTCAAAAAAACCATGATCGCAGTATATATATATATTGATTCTTTCATTTTCTTTTCGGTTTAGTCCCTTTATTAATCTGGGGTCGCCACAGCGGAATGAACCACCAACTTATCCAGCATATGTTTTACGCAGCAGATGCCCTTCCAGCTGCAACCCATCACTGGGAAACATCCATACAACTCAATCCAAAAATCCCTACACACTCATTCACACACATACACTACGGACAATTTAGCTTACCCAATTCACCTATACCACATGTTTTTGGACTTGTGGGGGAAACCGGAGCACCCGGAGGAAACCCACGCAAACACGGGGAGAACATGCAAACTCCACACAGAAATGCCAACTGACCTAGCTGAGGCTCGAACCAGCGACCTTCTTGCTGTGAGGCAAATGTGCTACCCACTGCGCCACCATGCTGCCCGCAGTATATATAACCATGTCTAATATAATTTTTTATAAATTGTTAAAATATTGATCTCTGTTGTGTACAATGAAAAATCACTCTAATGTGTGATATGACTAAAAAGGGGTCATAAACGAATATTTTCTCAATTGAACTCAGTAGCGGCTTGGACCTGGAAACCATACGTCACGACTTAACAAGAAGATCGTTTTTTTATGCAATTGTAAATTCACAGGGTCAGATTATAAGAACTGGGAAATATGTCAGACCCCAATTTGTAACTGACTTCTGGAAACAAGAGTGCAAATAATGGGTTCCAAAATGGCACTGGCTGTCTAGTCGTCAGAATAATATAATTGCCATGACTAGAAAAAAGAAAAATGAAAAATCTTGTGCTGAAAATTATAGTCTGCTAGGCTCCCTTACAGAAAAGAACACATCATGACACATGTAAAACCACATTTGAAACACATGTGAATCATACATTATGCGCTTTTGGAACATTTTCATGCAAAAAATGTAAATAAATTAAATGATGCTCGCTTTTTACACAAAGCTTAATGTGTGTTTCACATTATTTTAACACGTGAAGCTCATGTGATGTTTGTGCTTTTTCTGTAAGAGCTGTGATCCACAATGACATGTAATACAAGATAAAAGAATCCAATATTTTAGCTTGTCATTGGAAAAATATTACGCTCCTTTTAAACAATGGTTGCAAGAATTATCTCATTGTTTGCCATTAGACATATGGAATCCCTTTATAGGATTTCTGAAGCAAGCTGATATGAATCTTTTGTCCTTATAACTTGTATCACCTGCTATTAATCGACCATTGCTTTGATACCTTTATATTGTATTTGTATGTACATGCATGTATTTATTTATATACTTGTAATTTTTATTTATTTTTATTACTATTATTATTATTATTAATTATTTATAATTGTGTATGGTTTGTTTTGTTTTCGTTAATATATGTTAAAGGTTTCTAAAAAAAATAATAAAGACAGTGTTTAAAAAAAAATCAAATATGTTGTTCCGAACTTTAATTTCCCGCCATTTTTTTACAAATCTCCACAACATTAAATGTTAATTGGACCGTTCATGGAATCATGAATCAAAAAATGGATCTTGTTGATCACTTTTTAATTCTAAGAAAGTTTTACATGTGAATTTAACGTATGACGTTAAATTGTGATCCGCTATAACATGTTACTTAAGATAAATCAATCCTTTTTTTTTTTGTTGTTTTATCGTTTACAAATCACAACGTATCATGTAATCAAATAATTTCAAAATACAGCTGATAATGTGTAGTCTGAACCCAACATTAAACTCAACTGACAGAATCTGTGACACAGAGAAGGCAGGCTGATTGTTTCATTAATAATATAATATAATATATAAAGCTATTGACACAATAATGACAGTTAAATGGATTATTAATTCCATAGGATCAATATAAATTAATAAATAATAATAATAATAATTTGAAGACCAGGTCTATGTGTCATGTTTCCTTGTTCACAATGTTTATAATAAATAATAGCAGATTAGTAAATACAATCTCATGATAATCTGTATACAATTCTGTAAGTGTGCTTTTGAAAGTAGGTAATTTCGGATTTCCTGCTGTCTTGTTTTGTCTTGCTTTTATGTTTTGTCTGTGCCACATACTGTATGATGTCAACAGAGCTTAACTTGAACAAGAAATAATTACAAAACAACAAAATAAATTAAACCGACAATCCAAAGCTGTCAGTTGCTTATCTAAAATGAAATCTTGAGCGATCATACCAAGTCTCTGGCATTCCTGCACATGGCCATATCAGGGTCCAGTTTCTCCAAGACAAAGACATTCCTCTCTTTGAGCTCGTTTCTCAGAGTCTGACCTTTTATGAGGTAGACGTGGGCCAGGAATGGAATGTTCCACACTCCGCTAATTACACAAGAAAAGTCAAAATATCAATATACTATTAAGACATGTTTTTCATTTAGATGTGTTACATGCACACCTTGTTGAGCACAAGCGATTCCTGCAAAAGCAGGACAAAAATCTTTATTAATTTTTAAAATAAATAATTAATTATTAATAAATTACAATTAATAAAAGAGTAATTATTTTTAAAAAGATTCTTTCATTATTTGGTAAATTGTATTGTGTTCTGTTGAGGTTTTTCCAGTTTTTCTGAGCATAACAACTATTTTCTTTATTTATTATTCTTTTTATTAACCCATGATTTACAGAAAACACACTAAAATATGATATAATGTATAACCAGTAATACAATATATTATATGTATCAAAAATCTAATCGGGCATATTAAAATTGCAGCCCCAAAATATGCATGTACACAACATATAACTATATACTTTTTATAGTTTTTGTTACACTCAATGCCAATAGAAGATTATACTTTTGCCTTTTTCTGCATTATTGAATACGATTGTCTACTGTGATATCTATAATTTCAGTCAATCCTGAATTACATAATCTAACACGCTTACACACGCTTTCCTTGCACAATGTCAATGTAGTCCTCAGATCTGGCATAATAACCATCCAGACTCAGAGCTCCCCAGAAGTTGGACCACAGTTTTCCATGACGGGTGACGAGGGGGGCAATTATTTTTCTGAGGTGGGAAAAAAAAGGATAGAGGAAAAGTTCAATCCCAAAAAAATTCAACCAAAGTAGACCTGCTATGCAAGAAATTGTCTTTTTATAATAACAAGGATCTAAAATTATAGGAAATTTTAATGCTGAAACATTGTTAATGATACTTGCATACGTAAGAAAATATATATGTATTTATAATTCTTTAAAGGAACACTCCACTTATTTGGGAAATAGGCTCATTTTACGAGTTCCCTAGAGAATTTTTAAATCCATTCAGCTGATCTCCGAGTCTGGTGAGAACACTTAGCTTAGCTTAGCATAAATCATTGAATCATATTAGACCATTAACAGCTCAAATATTTCAAAAAAGAGTTTAGATTATTTTCCTATTTAAAGCTTGATCCCTCTTTAGTTACATTGTGTACTAAGACAGACGGAAAATGAAAAGGTGCTATTTTCTAGGCTGATATGTTAACTGCTAACTGGCTGATTTGTTAACGCTAACTGTTGCAGCCATGGCACAGCACCAAAGTTTCTTGATTGTCAGCCATGTCGTGCTAGAACATGGCAACTTTTTATTTCAGTCGGTCATAATACAGGATGTAACGTTAATAAAAGAGGATCTTTGTTTTTTTGAGCCAAGTGCTAATGATCTAATCTGATTCAATGATTTATGCTAAGCTAATGTGCTCCTGCCAGACCCACAGAACGCCTGAATGGATTCAAAAAAAGGTAAAACTCAACTGTTTAACTCTAGGAGACTTGTAAAATGAGCTTATTTTCCAAAACAAAGTGTAGTGTTCCATTAAGTTCACTTAACTCTACTGCAAACTGCTTTAAATGTGTAGCTACTGCTAAATTAATGTAAGAGTATTTCCTTGTGTGAGGTTGTGTAAAAGTCATCCTTTAAATTCATTTACATAAGAGATGCTTTCTTTTTTTATGCATTTTTTGTGTCCCATAATCATAAGCGTGACCCCTAAGTAACACTGCAAGTCCCTTCGCATCTAGTGTGACCTTAAACTTCTCAAGCATACAGAATATCACTTTATACTGAGGTAAACATGTCATTCAAAACACATTAGTGGAAATTATAGTGTTGGTCAACGACGTGAAAGCAAGCAAGTAAAATTCCACATTTCAGTTACGATTTACCTCCGAAAGCCAAAGTCCGGCAGCAAGAGTTCCCAAGACATCTTAATATAGCCGAAAGAGGGTTTCCTCCAAAAAGTCATGCGAAAGAGCTCTTAAAGTTGTCACGTTTAATGTGACCGAGTTCGAGCCTGTGTGTAATTTTTTATTTTGAGTCACATGGCGTTTTAAGAGTTTATGCGACATACAGCACTGTTTCTATGCACCATGGGAAAACAGGAAGCCACTCGTGCTTATTTTTAAAACGTGAGGGATTCGCATTCAGCCGGCTGTAATGTTCCTGTGGTTTTAGGGTACTTGAGGGATTCAAGTCTGTTCCCTGAGACAGAACGCTCACTGTGGAAAGATTCCAGAGGGCTGATATTCTGGGCATCAAAGGGAATCTACCTGTTTTGCTCGATGAGGAGTTTCAGAGTCTGTCGGTTAGTGAGCATCACGTCCGCGTCTATGTTGAAGTAATAATCACAAGAAGGATCTCTCCGGCACACATCCCTGTAAGAAAACAATGAGTGTTTGACATAATTATTAAAAACATTCTGCAAAATGTTTCAAAATCTGAAACATTTTAAAGATTGATGTCAGCAAACTGTTCATCGTTACAAAAATGTAGGACTTTAGTTTCTATATTTGACTATTAGTTGTGATCAAAGTGGTAACAAGGCATAGTTACAGTACATCTACTACAGTCAATTTGTGATTGTGACCACACAGGTTTTCTTCACAATTTGAGTGCACATTTGAAGAAATATTGAAATATTCATGTTTAGAGCAAGCTTTTAGATTAAGACTAGTTCTGTCAAACCAAAATACAAGTTTGTATTTGCATAATATATACATGTGTACATTTATGTATATATGTATAAATACACAGCCATACCGGTACATGAAATACAAAATAAATATATTTACATATATATTTCATACTGACATCATCTCTCTTCACCGCCACACCGCACCACAACTTCAAAATATTATGCAATTCTGAGTGTGCCTCACATAGGTGAGTGGGCTTGACAAACCACTTGTAGAAAACACACTCTTTCTTTTCCCTGACACTTTCTTACAATCACCATATCTCCACCATATCTCACCAAAGCTCCATATCTCAAAAAAAAAGTGTATGAAGTGTGTTTCACACAGGTGAGTGGGCTTGACAAACCACCCGTAGAAACACTCTTCACTCTATATAAACACAAAAAACACCCCCCTTCCTTACTCTAGCACTTATTTCTCTGAACACAAACAAGTGCTTTGTATAATTAGCTCCTCTTGTGTGTATACACAGTACCCACACAGATATTTAGTAAACATGAACTTTTATTTTGGAGGTGATTCATCACGATTAATCATTTGACCGCACTAATCAAGAAAATGGGGAAAACTGTTAATTGTTTCCAGGACACTAAAAAGTGCAGTCAGAGAACTGAATATAAATTTGCAGTATATTGGTACACAAAAGTATGCTTTGTATTGTGTGTACCTTTGGTTTTTAAATGATCAGTCAGCAAATATATAGAGAAATGCCTTTCCCTATAGCTAATTTCTCTAGCGATGTAAAGCTGTTGGGAGCAAATTACTTGCCTGAGGTAAATGTACTCATATCAGTACTAGCTGTTTTACTGATGTCTTTCTATGGTTTAAACACTGAATTGGGCAAATACATGAAAGGTGCTTATTCATGATTAACTTGTGCTAAAACTCCAAGTAAAGAGGAAAGAATGATAACTTACAATCCACACCGCAATCTTATGGAGTAAGCGATCTCACTCCATGCAGTGATCTTTCATTTTTATCAGTAATATTTAAATAATACGTGCTGTATTGATGGTCTGTAATGTGACATCCCTTACAGAAAACCACGCAACCTTCATATGTTCAGTCAATGTAAAATCATTCATTCATTCATTTTCCTTCGGTTTAGTCCCTTTATTCATCAGGGGTCGCCACAGCGGAATGAACCGCCACATTATCCAGCATATGTTTTACACATCGGATGCCCTTCCAGCTGCCACCCAGTACTGGGAAACATCCATACACACTCATTAACACTCATACACTACGACCATTGAATTTTAATTTATTCAATTCACCTATAGCGCATGTCTTTGGACTGTGGGGGAAACTGGAGCACTCGGAGGAAACCCACGCCAACACAGGGAGAACATGCAAACTCCACACAGAAATGCCAACTGACCCAGCCGGGACTCGAACCAGCGACCTTCTTGCTCTGAGGCGACAGTGTTAACCACTGAGCCACCGTGTCACCACAATGTAAAATCATTATGTGAAATACATGAGATGTCATTTAGAAACATTTGTGAAGTCTTTAATGCAAGGCATGGTCGTGGCTAAAAGACTAGAGCTTAAGAATTGAAAATCACCTTTACCCCCTTCATTGACGTAATATCTCTTATTCAGATGGAGAGACTCAGATTTTTAAGGACTTGCTCCATACGAAAATGTTTGGCTACTTGGGGTCAATTTCTTTTTCTTTAATTTATTTGACAAATCTATAACTCAAGAGCAATCCAGTGACCCCTCTGAGGTTTCAGTTATATACCTTTTCTAGTTTTGATTGTATGTTTCCTTTATATTGTCCTTTCTATGTGTACAGTACGAGCTGATATATATATATACACACACACAGGGTGATTCAAAAAGAATACCACAACTTTTGGGTTGATGCCACTCGTGTGTCTGGACTGGGGTCATATTGAACATCTATGAACTTGTTTGCTACTGAAAAAAACTTTAAGTACTCTTCACATTGATTAATTACCCAAGGTTCCATCATGTTTCTTTGAGTAAATACAGCTTTTCAAAGTTGTGCTATTCTTTTTGAATCACCCTGCATATTGTAAACAAATGTGTACATTGATCTTGAGGTGAATATGTACGTTTCACCACAGTTTCATGTTTCACATAAGGTTTACAAGTTCCACGTGTTTTATACGTTGCTGCGCATACGATTTTCTTTAAGGGACGTCACATTGAAGAGCATCAAAACAGCCTTTATTATTTTACAATTTTACTGATTTAAAAAAAGGAAAGATTTTGAAATGTGATCATTTATTTCACATTGAAATGAACAGAAACACAAAGCTTAATGAGATTATTAGATAACGAGTGCACTAATAAAACAGCCCAGAGTTAAAGATATTGATTTGTTCAAATGCATTGATGCATAGTAGTATTTTAAATGAGCAAATCCAAATTGAATTCCCTTACATGCAGTATGAACATGTTTCATTATACTAATATAAACACACACACACACACACACACACACACACACACACACACACATTTATCACCAAATTCATTTTAGGCCAAACTGTAAAATGCCTTATGTCCTGTAAGGCATTTTAGAACAACATGATCTGGGTCAAAACTGAAGCTTAAATGAAATTCCAACTGTATTTGTACCTATTAAAAATAATGTATCAATATATACTGATCGTCTGAGAATCATTCTGCTTGAACGTGAATATTTATTTAAATATTCTTAGACTGTTCTGCTCTGAAACATACAGTAATAACAGGTGTCTGAAACAAACATTTTCTAATGTCTGCTTTGACTACTAAACTACTAATTAAGACAAACAACTTGCCTATTATTACCATGACAACAGCTGCTCGTGCCAAACACAGACAGGCAGTAAGAAAACAGAAGCAGTAGTCGTATTATATTTGATGCCATGTGACTTCATTCGCCCAGTAAAGGATTGTGGAGGTTAGTTAATTGTGCAAATCAAATGAGCAATAATAAAAGTAAACTAACTTTTTTTTTACTAAAAGCAAAATCAAATACTAAAATCAAACCAAAGTTTAACCCACAAATGAAAAATCTGTGATCATTTTCTTACCGTACGCTTGTCAAACTTGGAGTTGTTTTTTTCTGATGAAATCAAAATAAGATATTTTGAAGAATGTTGGAAATCAGTAGCCATTGTCTTCCATAGTATGTTTTTCTACTATGGATGCCAGCCGTTACCAGTTTCCAGCATTCTTCATTCATATTGTGTTCAACAGAAAAAAAAGAAACTCATAGATGCTTTGAACAACTTGAGCGTGAGTAAATAATGAGCTACAGTACTTTTTGTTTTGTTCTGAGAATAAATGATCCATTTGGTTGTACATTATGTGGGTTAAGAGTTTTTAGCTTTGGTATTTTGATATTAAAACATTCATACTCTCAGATACTGACGATATTGACGACTACATCTTTGTGTGAAAAAGAACCATGTCAAATTACACACTTTTAACAATGTGGGATGTCATTACCAGGAGCATTTAGATTCATTTTACAGCTCCCCTAGAGATAAACAGTTTATTTTAACCATTTGTGAATCCATGCAGCCAATCTCCAGGTCTGGCAGAAGCACTGTTAGCTTAGCTTAGCATAGATAATTGAATCAGATTAGACCATTAGCATCTTGCTCAAAAATGACCAAAAGCATTTTGTTAATTTTCCTATGTAAAGCTAGACATTTCTGTACTTACACCATGTACTTGGACTAATAGAAACTGAAAAGTTGCCATTTTCTAGACCGATATGGCTAGGGACTATACTCTCATTCTGGCGTAATAATCACACAACTTTACTGCCATACTATAGCTGCAGCAGATTCAATGGTATTACACAGTGCCTGATAAACCACTAACTTCTCTGTATTCCTGTAAGATTTTTCTACCTCCCATTCAAAATATATTTAGCACATTTTGATGATGAAACAGGCTACCTATCAGATTGTGCTACCAGTAAAAATTTAGATGTGGAATGGTATGATATGAGGCTATAATATTGCCTTAACCTACCCAAATCCCTAACCCCAACCTCACAACCATTCAAATACAGGTTTGGTAGCATAATCTAATGGGTAGAATTAAAAGTCAGGACACCAATTCTAATAGATATGGTTCATGGTTTGCACTAAAGTAAATATGCTCTGAATCACCTCTCACAAATGTCTCCATTTGTACAAGCAGGTGGTCATGTTGGTTATATTGACGAGGTTATTCGTTTTTTAGAGAGCCTATTTTCAAAAAAAGTGCGGTATTCCTTTAAGACAGAACTTGTGACTGACTTCTGGAAACATCCAATGGCTGGAAACATATAATGTCTTGTCATCATAAAAGCTATTCCATCTAATACTCTAATACTTTCTTTATCTTTGCTCTGTTTGACAGTTGTGTTCACATTAGTTTTGTTCTTCAGCTGGCCTACAACAGAATCTGTCACGAAGAACCAAGAGCCACAACAATTGAACCCAGCACAAGTGTGTTGACTGATTTTAGGATCACTGTATAAAAGCAGACGTGTACTTGCATATCAAAAGTGTTTTGGAGCTGGGCTGGGAATCTTGGAGACAGCAGTGTTTGGGAGAGTGCTAAACTGAGAGCAAATAGAAGGGTTCACAGGAACGTCTTCTGTATATTGCTGTATAGGAGGGGCAGATTTACTGTTTTGTGGTTAGTCGGATGTTGTTCCTGTGTATTTTTTTTTTTTGTAAGCAGCTGAAAAGAGTGCTGACATGTGGCAAACGTTAACTTTGTTTTAATCTTTGATCAAATGTTGAAGGCTGAGATTTGCATTGTAATTTACTTCATTATTTGCATATTTTCAAGAGTTGCTCTTAAATTAAAGGGATGCTTACATGCCCATGTTCCTTGCTTCTCCTTGAGTTAAGTTCTCCTCGGGGCCAACAGCTTTAAAACTGCCGAACAAATCCTTGTTCTCTTCCCAGAACTTCTGTATGTGCTTCTCATGGTAAACCTCCTGTAGAGCGAGACGTGGAATGAGAATGATCTAAAAACAGAAATGCTTCTCATTGCTTTGTCAGCCAGACACTCACGCTGTTATGAATAAAAATATTCAATTTGTCTTTGGGGTAATCCAGACTCAGGAGCCGCTCCAAAAACTGAGGCAGGAATGGAGTCGGCTGCTCGATGTATACACCAACAGTCACTTGTGGAAATTCCTGTTTAGATAAAGAGAACAGTCTGGTCAAACATTAATATCTCTCTCATGTAGTTCGGTTATTCACAATGTTTTCACTAAGGGTGGGAGGTATAACTAAAAAATATCACAGAAGGAGTCACTTTATTGCGTAGTAAGTAGTAAACATTTACACTACCTGACAAAGGTAGGAACAGCAAACAATGACTTCTAGTTGATCATTTGGTATCAGAAGTGGCTTATATGAAAGGCAAAGGCCTCTAGATTATGCTTATTTTACCAAAATAAAATATGACCATGCCTTGATTTTTAATTATTATTATTTAATTAGGACAGTAAGGTCTGACTTTGCTTAGACAAAAGCCTTGTCACTTAACAGAAATAATGTACAGTGTAGAATATAAAGTCATGGTGCAGTGGGAAAATAATTAATATTGTGTATGACTCCCATGAGCTTGGAGGACTGCATCCATACATCTCTGCAATGACTCAAATAACGTATTAATAAAGTCATCTGGAATGGCAAA
>CAIGQW010055747.1:2071915-2085819 GCA_903798125.1 Danio choprae | reverse complement strand
TATATATATATATATATATATATATAAGATATATATATAATATATAAAATATATATAATATATAAAATATATATAATTTTTGGGCTATATTGAGCTGAAACTTCACATACACAGTCCAGAGATTTATTTTACATCTTGTAAAAAAAGGGGCATAATCAGCAAACAGAAACATTCAGCTTGATAGTGGAAAAAGGGCTATTGATTCCAATTAAGAACCTTTATTTTTAAAGGTGTACACGAATAAATGAGTTATTTCCGCATCAGTAACTCAAGCCTAATAGAAAGCACTCAGGTTAACCTTAGCTGAACCCTACAACAAATTTTCAGAACAACCACTGTAAGTTGCCCTGTGGATAAAACCCCACAGTGAGCCACCCGCTAAACAGAGGTCTGGTTGACAGCAACACCCCAGTAAGTGAAACCGTCCTAAAACCCAAAAAGCCATTTCCTGCACCACAGCAGTGCACAGCTTCCTCTTCCTCAAGTGGCTCCTCATGGGCATTTAAGGAGTGTGTGAAGGGACATGGGGTGCATAAGACGCTTGTTGCTGTTGGATACGTCTCCCAAACCTCACTTCTCTTGGCTTATCTCAAAGTGAAAACTGAGGAGGAACTAGTTATTCACTTACAGTCATGTATTAATAGAGCTGGAAATGTTTCATTTTCTCTTTAAATGGTGCTTTTAGGGTATAACTTTATGGTGCTGAGAGGAAAAAGAACAAAAACAGCTACTGTGGCTTTCATTGGATGACTCACTTTAAGCTGAGACAAATCCACCATGTCTTGGTCACAGATGGTGCAGCCGTGCTCATAGCTCCATGCGTTGGGAATGTAGTTGGCCAGGTAGTTAAAGTATACCTGTGGGGAATAAAAATAAATAGGTGTTTAGATAAAAACAACCTCTAAAATATTCACGACGACCTAAATGTCCATCAATATTTGAACCCAGCCTGTAGTTAAATCCAATTTTGGTCAGGACAACAACCCAAAAATGAATCCTGCTGTCACATTTTTATAAACTACTGTCAGTAGAGCTGTAATTATAGCTGGACTGTTATTTTGTAGCACAACACACATCAAAGAATCAGTTTTTGTATCTCAGCTGGGAATTTACAGGACAGCATTGCAGGGACTGAAACTTTAACTGAAGGTCAGTTTGTATTTAAATAGACATATTATGCAGAATAAGTAATCTATAGGGGGAAATATAGTGTTCTTGAAAAATAAATAAATAAATAAAGTTGGCTCATGCGATGTTGGCTTATGAGAATGGCATGTTTTTGATCTTAGATCAAGATACTGTAACTAATTTGCTTGTTACTGTAAACAGGTTGCTTTAAATATTTATCTTTACTTGGCTGCGATAAAGGTGTGCATTTTCCAGGGACACACCCTCTGTGATGTTCATGGGACCCCAGAATAACTATTACTTTTATAACAAGCGTTTGCTATATTTATTTTTATAGTTTTTATGCCTTTCTACTTCTCAAACACTAGACCATGGTGCTGGATACACAAGAATTGGTCAAATGTATGAGTTGAATGAAATTCTTTACACGCATACAGACACACGCACAGCAAAACAAAAAGTCAAGACAACAAATACTTTTATGTTACTTAGTTAATCAGTTAATTTGGTCACACTTTATTTTGATGGTCCGTTTGTTGAATTTAACTTGCATTGCATCTACATCTCAACTAATTCTCATTAGATTATAAGTAGACTGTTAGGTTGGGGTTAGGGTTGGGGTTGGGGTTAGGGTTAGTGTAAGTTGACATGTACTTGCAAAGTTTTTTATAGTCAGTTAAATGTCTGTTGAAGCAGCAGTATCAGCAGATATTAAGCAGACAGTCTACTAATACTCAAATGGACCATCAAAATAAAGTGTTACCGTTAATTTTTAAAAGTTATACAAAGTTTAAGTTTGATGACTTGAAAAGTTATTGAGATTACTAGAAGGTTAATTTGATTTGACTAAAAAAATTAAGGCAGAAATATTTTTTACTGTGCACACACATAAACTGTATATAGCTTACTAGGACCCTCCATTGGTGTAATGTATTTTATACTGTAATAATATGGCCTTACCCTACCCCTTTTTGACTTAAGCATTTTGAATTGCGAGGATACAAGGTACGTCCTCATAAGCCACCTTAATAGAGTACAACTAGGTCATACCCATGTCATCATACAATTTTGTGTCCTCGTAAACCACATAAACAAGTACACATATGCACAAAAACATTACCTTTACAAGTTTGAACCAAATGTGAAAAATCATGATCATGTAATACAGGGGCACCGTTGGCCGGTTGGGGCCCTATGACTGAAATTTTTGGGTGAGCTCCCTAAGTAAAGGCCAGGGTGGGGGGATGGGGGTATTAGGGTGGTATTAGGGCCACCTTAATAGTAACTCCTGGGGCCCCTAAAGTGCATGGGCCCTTAGAATAGTCTTAACTCCCCCAACCCCCCCAAAATGCATGTCTCCAAAATGCATAAATATAAATGTTTAATCCTTCCTCAGATATACAAGAACTAAGGGAATATGTTACAATGATAACATGTTAGCGCATACTTCTACCTAAAACGACTTTATATATTCTGGATTCGTTAACCGATATTGCGTCTCACCTTAATTTACAACTGTCTATTACCTATACTTGGCTGCAGGAACCCAGCTTTGAGATTCCGTTTCCTGAAAGGCAAGCCTGTAATCCTTGTTAATTTGTTCGCTGGCAGTTATATGCAGATTTTTGGCAGGACAGCTGCGCGCACTCTTGTCATGCTGCTTTCCATTACAGGAAGTTCGAATGTAACAGCAAGGAGGAGATCTTCAATTCAATCCAGCCTCAACCACATTATCCAGATGGTGTCCAGATGCAGCCTTTCTAAATTAGCTTCGTGTTTAGCCATGTTAGATAGTTGTAGATAATTGAACATAGTTGGCTGCTAAGACCGACAATCCCTTGGAGACCCAGGTCATGACCTCAAGTGCTGTGAGGTCGAGTGGTAAAACGTTACTGACAAAAAATAGGAGGTGTTCACTGACTGTGTTTACGTTTATTTACCTTAATTGGAATAAGGCAATAATATGATTAATTAGTTGCTTTTAGAATGTTCCTTTCATGTTTTACCTGCTATAGTAAAGAGATTGATTAACGTCATTACATCACCACTGAAAGATTATGTGCATATTAGTTCAGTTGCATTTATATTGTATGAACTCTGATGGGATCAATTCTGTGTATGTTGGAGGTGACCTGCCTCAACCCCTATGAACTGATAGGTGTGAACTAATTCACCCTTTCTTGATCTCAATTGGTTTAAACCAAACAACAACTGAAACATCCGATAAGAGGTTACTGCTGAGCTGAGTAAATACATAATGGTTTGTTTGTAGCTACTATAAAGTTCTGGCTCACAGACAGTACTTTGGGACAAGTTACTTGAAGATCGATGGGTCAATATTGATGTTGAGGAACTGCTATTCACAGTCTTCAGTAGAGTATTCTCCCCGTAATAAGAACTTTGGTTAGCCTACTTATTTTATGTATTAGAGTAATCTAATATATTGGCAAGCCATCCAACAACGATTAAGCCAAATACAGCAAAATCACGCTATCCAATGTTTCCTCTGGAATTTCATGCCCTTTCGAGTGTTTCATTTTACATGTTTCGACTTCAACTGCAGTTCAGCAGTTTCACTTTCATTCAGCGACATTTCATTCATGCCCCGTGACAAACTCTGAGGTACTGGATGAGAGTATGAAGTAAAAAATGATAAGAGAGAGTTGTTTTAATGGAATTTGATAGTGCAAGCCGAATGGAAAGAAAACGTCTGCACTTCCTGGACAGAGGGTGAAAGAGGGTGTACAGGAGTTCACTATGCCCTTGGAGATACAGGTGTCTGTGGTCCTGTACTGAGAATACAGTTTCAAATGGTAATCCTAGTGTACCTATCCTAGTGTAAAATGCGTCCAAAGTCCTACATGGTGGTAATAGTGTGATTAATGGGGCTTTTTTCCTGGAGTGGTTTGTTTGTGGTGAGAACGTGAACCGATCTTGGACCAACCCGAATGCAAAAAGTACTGTACTTTAGACCAAACAAGCGTACCAAGACCTGCTCGAAGAGGTGGTCTTGGTACTCTTTCAAACGAACCCTGGAGCAGTTTGGTTTCGGTGAGAACGAGAACTGACCTCGAATCGACCCAAATGCAAAAAGATAGTCACTACTTCCATAGTCAGCTGCACATGCATTCGGGGATGAGAAAACGTTTTTGACACCACAATTATGGCAGGTTGCAAACCAACAAGTTGTGAGAAGGTCCATACTGTCTGCTGACTTTTCCTCCGATCTTTGTTTACTTCTGTTTGTTATGCACATGAGTTTCCCACACGTTAATTCTGCCCAAATTAAAATGCAGTTCATGAAATTCGTCTAGCCAACAACTTTTTGGTTTATTAGGGTCTGGTGTGAAATGGAACCAAAATGGCTGAAAAATGCTACAGTGTGTCATTTTTTACCTTGGTCTGGACCAAAGGAGACATACTAAAGATGAGAAAGCACCCTAAAGTATTTACATGTATGTACTGCACTTCAATAATGCGATTAAATAGGAAAACTCCACTTGTCTTAGTTTGATTTGTGTTTACTATGATTATGACTTTAGTCAGATGAAGGTAATCAAAAATGTCTGTTTACATGTTAGACTCTTAATCAGAGTATTGTGTTATTATTATAAAAATCGCATTGGTGTCCATGTAAATGTACTGACTGATACCAAATAAAGAGAAAGCCGTAAACCAAAGTGTTGGCTTCACGGTCTGGTTCTAAGCTGCTACTGTGTATCTTCAAGTCTTGTTACTTTTTATTGGAGCTTGTTTGAGTATTTACGAGAACATCTGTACTCCCCGGGGCATGTTAAAAAGCCTTGGAGATCACAGAGATTCTCAGGGATGGACACAGGGCAGCTTGAATGAGACTTCGAGCGTAAGGGTAAGCTGTGGAAGGATGATTATTCATTAGAAACGGCACAGATGGTTGGGTATTAGGAGAAGATGACTCCACACGCCGCTGTGTTTGTTTAATCTGTCGCTGAGGTGCAGAAGGAAAAGCTCTACGGGGCTGAGATTACATTATCATGCAGACATCCTGTTAAAATGTCAAACTGGTGGGAAGAGGGAGTTGGGAAATGACTGCAAAAGTTTTGGCCAAAAGATGCCTTGTGTTTAATCAACTGTAGAATTACAGTCAGAAGGTTGTTTTAGTATCTGACAACTGTGCTGCTCTACTGTAAAAGAGTATTGGAGCATATTCAAGGCACCATTTTCAACAAAAAAATAAATAAACTTTCTATTCCTTAAGCAGTTTTGAAGGCCTGAAAATGTAAACGTTTGAAAATTATATTATTATAATCTCATTGCAAACCTGCTTTAAATCTGTACATGAATGAAAAACGGCAAATGGAATTGGATGAATGCATAAACAACAAATTCATATTTAATAAAAGGGGAGGAAAAACCTATTTGCAACTCCATTGTCCAACACATATTGTCCACACTGCAGAAAATGCTTTTTCTTACTTGTTTCTAGTCCAAATATCTAAAAAGTCTAGTAATATAGTTGTACATATATTTGTCAATTTGTATGTTGTATATACAAAAATATATGTTTATACTCTATTTAGTACTTTCTTTTTAAAGTTTCTTTATTATCTGTGTTTTTGTAATGTTATACTGTCGTTCTGTAGCACTATGGAAGATTCAGTCACGTAAACAAATTCCTCATATGCGTAAACCATACCTGGCAATAAAGCTCTCTTATTCTGATATTTGTCCCAAATTTCAGTTAAAACCAAACATATTTAGAGTGCAGTTTCAAAAAAACTGTTGTTTTCATATAAACCAAATTAAGGCATGCAAATGTTATGTTTATGCAAATACTCCATGCAAACGTACAATATTAATGACCTTGTCAAACAAATAATTTTATAATACATAATATGAAAATACATAGCAGTATTTTTGCTTTAATAAGCTGTTTGAATTCTTCACCATATTCTAAACTTTTGGCCTGTTATTTTTTTGTTAAAAATATTAGCACACAGGTTCAATCTTCAATTCTGAACGAAGTATAGGGGTACAAGGGTTTTTACCTTGGTGTTCACATTTCCATGAATAACTGCTGGCAGACTATTGTAGATGGTGTTCCTCACTCGTACTCGCTCCGTCCCAAACTTCAGGAGAACTTCATCTAAATCCGAAAACAGATTTTGTTTTTAACAATATCATTTGTTGTATGTCTGCAGAATTCTGTGTCCAGGAAAAAAAATAGATATAGCACACCTAGCCTTAAAGGATATGTTCTATTCCAGAACATGAACAAAACCGTTGTGCTAATAAATGTTCAGCACAGAAGTTTACATCAGTGGCTGTTCTTGCAAGTTTCAAACATTTTTTAAATGTTTAAACTTTTAGCCAATCATAAATCGCCATTTACTTCTGAGTACTTCTACAAAACACCATGCCTATAAGAACAGAAAATACTCAAAAATAGTACTTAGGACCGGAGTACACTATAACATTTTTAAAAAGCAGTTCATGACCTAGTTAAATATGTAATTAAAGGCACAATATGTATGCTTTTTTCATTTATAATATCCCAAAACCACTAGAACAAAGTACTTACACTATCCCTCACAGAATGTTTACATCAAGAGAAATAAGCAATATATAATTAATGCTAATCGCCATGCTAATGATGTCACATGCCCTCAATGTCAATTTACTAACAAAAAAAGTCTATAATTGTTTATGCAATATCAAATTACACCCGCTATTCGTCAACTATGAATGATGCAATATATGTAAGGGAAAAAAATGTTTAGTAGCAAGCTTATACCCCCTGAATCGACTCACCCAGAGCTCCATTCAAATTTTGGAAAATCTCACACTTGTGGTCCAAGGTCATATTAAGCTTTTCCTAAAATACAGAAGAGAAGACAACAGAGTTTGTGTAAAAGTGTCCGTGCGACCTTTGTCCTCTTGTAAACTGTTTATAGTTGCATATTTTTAACCAGCTTGTTTGCTTTCGAACTTTATAAGTGCATGCGGTCAAGTTTACAAGCACGTTTATGTTCTCACAAACCGCCTAAAGGCTTGTTGCGTCACTGACCCTCTGATTTGGATTCACGTAGATCTTTGTGTAAAACAGCTGATCGTCGTCGTTATCATGAAGGTCCCACTGGCTGACAAGCTTCTGTATGTATGGGGCATAGCCAATAATCCCTGTGAAAGACAATGGAGTGTATTTTAAAAGGCCTGTGCGTTGTAAAAGAAAGTATAGGATGTAAAATATAGCATGAAGCGTTGACATTATGGTATGCCCAGACACAACATTTCCAATTTCAATTACATCTCATCTCTTGAAAGGCTTGAATCTCGCTCCCAATCCGTAGTGCGGTTCCTCAAACCCTCAAAATAGTGGGAAGTCTGGCAGAAGCGTCTGACCAACAAGAAACAAGTGTTGTGTGGCCATGTCTAACCTCACTGATGTTTGCTTGTCAAGTGCTTGTATGCCAATAGACTTTGTTTGAAAATAAGATAATTTTACAACTCCTCTAGAGATAAACATTTGAGTTTTAAGTTTTTTAAATCCATTCAGCTGATATCAGGGTCTGGCGGGGGAACTTTTAGCTTAGCCTAGCATAGATCATTGAATCGGATTACACTATTAGCATGACATAGACTATTAGCCATAGACTTCCTACATCTACTCAAGATAAAGGACTGTGATCAGCACATGCGCCTCCATAGCAACCTGCATATGGATTTCCCATTATTTTCCTGAAGCTCTGACCACAGTTGAAAATTGCAGGGCACACATTGGCATCGGCACAGCTTTAGATAGCATCATTCGGCAGGAATTAGGAACCATGTTAGGTTACCGCCCTAGACCATTACATGCTTAACTCCTAATAACCTTTTACTATAGTCTGCTTTCATAGGCTGATCTGAAAAGCATGTGAAACCACTTTTTATTGACAAAAATAAACTATAGATCTGTTAGTATGTACATTTACGCAACAATGATGTACTAAAATCTGATTTCTTTTTTCATATTCATATTTTTAAAGACTTGCAGAGAGACAACTACATGTTCAAAACATTCCCTGTTCACATGGATACACAAAAAACAACCAAAAATACTTTATTATGCTTTCCAGGCCACTAATTGTTGATGTCACTTTGTAAAGAAACACTAAGGTCCTGTAGATTGCCACTCTTGTTTGGTTGTCAAGTATTTAAAGAAACACTTTGTTTGAAAATAGGATCATTTTACAACTCCTCTAGAGTTAAAGTTGAGCATAGAGTTCAGTTGAGTTTAGTTTAATAGAGTATAGTTGAGTTTTACAATTTTTAAAATCCATTCAGCCGATATCCAGTTATGGCGGGGAGACTTTTAGCTTAGCTTAGCATAGATGATTGAATCAGCTTTGACTATTACAGATGCATCTCACTCAAAAATGACCAAATACTTTCAACAATTGTAATACTTAAAGCTTGACTCTTCTGTAGATACATCGTAATATATCATAATAACTTTTTGTTTTAGTACACGATGAAACTCTTTTGTCAATTTTGATCTATGCTAAGCCAAGCTAAAAGGGCTCCTGACAGACCCAGAGATCGGCAGAATGGATTCAAAAATGGTAAAACTGAAGTGTTTAAGTCTAGGGGAGTTGAAAAATGTAATACATATGCACATGACATCTTTGTTTTCCTAAAATTGTGCTTACACATAGACAACAGTGGTGTCATAAAAAAAAAATAGCGCTCGGTTTGAAAAAAAAAACATAGCATTTTCAGGCCACCAAAACTGTTGCATAAATGAACGGCCAAATCAGTGTCATTTAAATAGCCCCTTGATAGATTTCACAAGAAATCGAGGCCCTGCGATCTTCCACATAATTGTAAATCCGCCAAAACCAGAAGATAAACAAAGCATGTTTTCAGGCACGTATGATTTACATGTCCGTTCATTCACTAAATTAGCAGATCGTCTCAGTCTGAAGGCGGCCACCTCAGATGTGGTGACATGAATCTTATTTTATTACGGTGCAATAAAGTAAAACCCTTGACATGATGCCCAGGTTCGAAAGCAATAGCTGAAGCCAGATGTACGGCATTATGACATGTGGTTTTAATCCAGAATCCACAATGTTTTTTTTCCCACCGATCAAAACAACGCTACCGTCAAGAAGCTTGAATTCGGGCAAACTTGCGGGATGATCGGAATGATACAAGCCGTGCCGTCTTTCTAGTTTCCACAAACACAATGGTAGACATGACATTTCTGGTCCAACCGAAACAAAACAGTGGCCACCGCAATCTACGGAGCAGCCGGAGGGATAAAACCAACCTTCAATTTTGGATGTGCAGGCAATCTAACAGAAAGTCCAACACAAACAAACGTGTCCTGTTAATGACACAGGCTCAACGCCCTGACAGGACACTACATAAGACAAAGTGACCACCACAGTCAAAGCAGCAATTGACCAGATTAAAATAGAAGGGACTACAGAGCACGGATGGGCAATGACCACAGGGTTTTTAAGTACAGACGGGGGTGACGTTACTGTTCTTCAACGGGGAGAGCGAGTAAGACGGATGGACGCACACGTACACACACTCTCAACTGAATGCACTATTCATGAAGACCCCTGGATGAATAGTGCACTATGCCTGGTGGCCCTCAGGAAATTCCACCGGGTGAACGGCCGCTGCTTGTGGTTTACACAGAAAACACGTTCACTATCATATTGTACCAATGATGAAATTCCACTGTTTGTCTTTTGCTCTCTATAAACACCCTGCTTGCATTGTTCTAAATTCTACCAAACAAGCCCACACAGAATTGTCCGAGGGATGATACAGCCAAAATGGCAACAGTCCATGACCTTATTTACACAACTTTTCCCAGTGATATGCAGCCTGAGCTGAATTCTTAAAGAAGCTGACCTCCCAAATGCAGGAGGAAAACATGTGAACACGTGTATGCAGGAGTGTAAACTAGTAGGTACTACAAGCTGTGAAAAACAAATAGTGCATTTACAGACTAAACAAACATCAGAGTCAATTGTGAACATTCTTAACATGCTTGTGGCTTTGGAATTCTGGTAGTTGTAGTCAGCCTGGAACCCTGATAGCACATCACCGAGATGTCTATTTGATGTTTGTGTTTACGTCTGTATGCGTTTGCTCAACTGAAAAACAACTATTAGACATCTATTTTCCAGACATAAACTAGACTTTTAGAATATGTCTTAAATATACAGTTAAGGTCAGAATTATTCCCCCCCCCCCTCCCCCCCCATAACTCATTTCTGATAACTGATTTCTTTTCTCTTTGCCATGATGACAGCACATAATATTTTACTGTAATGTAATGTGTATTTATATAGCGCATTTATTGTGCCATACACCCAAAGCGCTTTACAATCATGAGGCGGCGGGTCTCTCCACACCACCACCAGTGTGCAGCATCCACTTGGGACAACGGTGCCAGTGCGCTCACCACATTCTAGCTATTGGTGGAGTGGAGAGACAGTGATAGAGCCAATTCGGTGGATGGGCATGATTGGGAGGCCATGATCGGTAAGGGCCAATGGAGGGTATTTAGCCAGAACATCAGGGTTACACCCCTATACTTTTTACGAGAAGTGCCATGGGATTTTTAATGACCACAGAGAGTCAGGACCTCGGTTTAACGTCTCATCCGAAAGATGGTGCTCACTGATAGTATAGTGTCCCCTTCACTTTACTGGGGCATTAGGACTCACACAGACCACAGGTTGAGTGCTCCCTGCTGGCCTCACTAACACCACTTCCAACAGCAACCTAGTTTTCCCATGTGGTCTCCCATCCAGGTACTGACCTGGCTCAGCCCTGCTTAGCTTCAGTGAGTAACCGGTTTTGGGCTGCAGAGTGATATGGCTGTGGATACTAAATATTTTTCAAGATATTCGTTTTCAGCTTAAAGTGCAATTTAAAGGCTTAACTAGGTTAATTAGGCAAGTTACTGTAATTAGGCAAGTCATTGTATAACAGTGGTTCTGTAGACAATCAAAAAAATATATATATTGCTTAAGGGGGCTAATAATATTAACCTTAAAATGTTTTTAAAAAAATTAAAAACTGATTTTATTCCAGCTGAAATAAAACAAATAAGACTTTCTCCAGAAGAAAAAATATTATAGGAAATACTGTAAAAATTCCTTGCTCTGTTAAACATCATTTGGGAAATATTTTAAAAAAGAAATTCACTGGAGGGCTGATAATTTTGACTTCAACTGTATGCAATAGGCCTCGGGTGTAAACATTGTTTCAGATCTTACATTTGCAAAGTCCAAAGTAGCATACAAAACAAATACTGAAAAAAGCTAATTATTTAAAAAGAATAGCGTGCGCACAAACACACTCAAAAGCCAAATTTTGTCAAAATGTAACCAGATGTGCACACATTAAGTCACCAGATTAGCAGTAAAGGAGCTTGCGTGTAGAACGACATCGGGGTAACAGCCAAAAAATGTACACCCGTTGGGTTTTGACCTGTTTAACACCAGTTATGACTATGACTTCATTTCATTTCAAATGAATGCAGATGTTTCTAGCTTTTATGTGTGGTGTTCATAACCTTTTGCTATCGAATAAAGGGTTATATCACCCAAAAATGACAATTCTGTTTTTCACCCTCATGTCATTTCAAACCCCTGTGACCTTCGTTCATCTTCAGAACACAAATGAAGATATTTTAGAGGAAATCTGAGATTTCCGAAAAGAAAGAATCTGAGCCGAAAAGAAAATGAATGAATGAATTAATGAATTAATGAATGGAAACCAATAGCCATTGACATTCATTCATTCATTCATTTTCTTTTCGGCTTAGTCCCTTTATTAATCTGGGGTCGCCACAGTGGAATGAACTGCCAACTTATCCAGCATATGTTTTACGCAGCGGATGCCCTTCCAGCCGCAACCCATCACTGGGAAACATCCATACAAACCTATTCACACACATACACTACGGACAATTTAGCTTACCCAATTCAACTGACCCAGACTGTACACAAAACCAAAACCAAAAAGCTACCAGCTTTCAACATTCTCCAAAATATATTGTTTTGTGTTCAGCAGAAGAATGAAACTCAAACTGGCTTGGAAGATATTTTAAAATGTTTGGAAACCAGTAGCCATCGACTTCCATAGTATTTATTTATTTATTTATTTTTGCTATGGATGCCAATCACTACTGTTTTCAACATTGGAAACCAGTACCTTCATACTATGAAAGTCATTGGCTACCAGCTTTCAACATTATACAAAACATGTTATTTTGCATTTAGCAGAAGAAGGAAACCCAAACTGGTTTGGAAGATATTTTAAAGAATGTCGGAACTCAACTTTCATAGTATTTTTTCTTTACTATGGATGTCAATGACTACTTGTTTCTGCAATTATTTAAAATATCTTCATTTGTGTTTAACAGAAAAAAAGAAAAGAAAAAAACTCAGAAAGGTTGAGTGAATGATGGCTGTATTTTAATTTTGTGGTGAAAAAATCCCGTTAAGAGAGCTGAATGAGTTGAAATCCCAATAACACAACGGCTTTAAACATCCCATAGGTGTTTCCTATTCCCATCTTTACACACCTCCAGAGTTGAGAAAGCGTTTCCCACTGCGTACAGATGGATACTTCTCTGCCAGTCGAGAATCTGGCCAGATGATTCCCTCCGCAGCAAACACCACCTTATGATTGCTCTGCTGGAACTTTCTGAGAATCTCCTCAGCTCCACCAGCAAAGATGAGGTCATAACTGAAGAGAGAAAAACAGAAAATGATCCTGTCCACAGTGCTTTCCAGTCATTTTCACATTTAAGACATTATTAAGCAGTTGTACAAATGAGGTTAGGTAAATCCGTGTTGAGTTTATTTAATCAGCTACGTCTATTTTTACTGAACTGCTTGAAGGGAGTGGAGGGCATTTAGGTCTTCTGTTTCAGACACTATTAATATGCCTGGTAACGTTAGTAACTATAAATGTCATCATAGGAAGTACACCGTGTGGGAGGCACCATGGTTTCCTCTTGTCTGGGGAACACCTGTGCACACAAATCATTTCCCTTTTTTTAAAAATATGATTTAAAGATAATCTCTGGAATATGTGAAACAGCTTCATTGTGGCAAAATGGTCTCAGCTACATCTAATAGTGTTTAATATATTTTACAGGACCCCTGAAGTCTGATTTTCAAGTTGAAGGCAAAATTGTTAAATTGTCCTGTGGAATTTTAATTCAAAATTTATTTCATTTTATTTTGCTTTATATTTCCTTAGTGCTGTTTAACAGAGCATTTCCTAATTTATTTTATTTTATTTATTATTTTTTATTATTTAATTTGTATTATTATTTATTATTTAGTTTATTTTACCCTTTAAAAAAGTCTTATTAATTTTTTTGGACTGGAATAAAAGCAGCTTTATTCATACATTTTTAAATGATTTTTAAGGTCAATACTATTAGCCCCCTTAAAAAAATAAAAAAAAAATAATATATATATAATCCTGTCAAAGAATTAATAATTATTATTATAATATAATTATTATTATTAATTCTAGATTTATTTTGGGAATTTTTGCCTTCATTTGACAGGACAGTAAGTTGACAGGAAGTGAAGCGCGATAGGGGAGAGATAGGGGGTAGGATCGGGAAAAATCCACAAACTGGGATTCGAACTCGGGGCGCCCGGAGCACTACCGTACCATATGTCAGCGCACTAACCACTAGACTATTGTACTGACATTATTATTATTATTATTATTATTATTATTATTATTATTATTATTAT
>CAIGQW010055747.1:2043934-2066490 GCA_903798125.1 Danio choprae | reverse complement strand
GATTGATTGATTGATTGATTGATTGATGTAGTTAAGTGAAATTAATATATTTTAGAGCCCTTCTGAAGCCCATCTAATGAATTTGGAACAGCTACAGTTAAAGGATGAACATGTAATATTTTGTATACAAGGTTTTTTTTTTCTATCATCTTAACATTCTTACGGAATTTTTCTCATCACTGTTGTTTTTGGCATTCATTCTAGAACTCTTGGCTCTTATTCGCATAAGACAGGCATTTTTGTGTAATATGATCAGACACACAGATCAAGCAGATGAACTCTTTATTTTTAATGATAAAAAGATTATTGCATCATTGTATCAAGATAATTTCATTGTATCTGTGATTGTAAGACTCTCCAGGGATCTCATTTGCTAGCACTATGCAAAAATTCATTCATTATTTTCCTTCGGCTTTGTCCCTTATTTATCAGGGGTCACCACAGCGGAATTAACAACAAACTTCACTCCAGCATATGTTTTTATGCAGCGGATCCCCTTCCAGCCGCAACCCAGTACTGGAAAACACCCATGCACTCTTACATTCACACACTCATACACTACAGCATATTCCTTCCAGCAGATATTACCACAATAATTCCACAGGATCTCCTCAACCGTTAGTACTCAAACTTGATCTTATATATAGTATATGAGTCAAAGCAGAAGGCAAACTATTTTGAAGAGTTAGCAAGAAAAGCCTGAAAAGCCTTTTTTTATCAGCTAAACTCTGACCCCTCTGATTTCTCTCAACATTCCAGACAGAAAGGCCTGCTTCCCCTCACATACAGAAGACAAATACTGTAAATGTTTCATCTGGATGCTTAGACGGTAATGTTACACTGCATCAAACAGAAGGCCACTAGAGACTCATGCCGGTCACGCCACGTGCACACGCCATCCTATAAACGCCCAGGTCTCATTGAGAAGCGTTGACTCAGAAGAGCCCTTTTGCTTAGTGCAGATTTGGTTGAAAGTAACAGCTGGAGAAATCCATACAACCAAAAGGTCTGAACTGCTTCTCTTGATGAACTGTAACATATGCCAGACTTCCTCTAGCTTTTGTTCAATGGTTACGTCAGCCTTAAACATGGGTCATGTTAAAGAAAATCTGAAGGGTCTTTAATCATTATAAACTCCCTTAGGCAACAAAAAAATCTCTCTCCCATAGTTCTCCTAGACAGCAACAAGATTATATAGGTGGCCAAATTTTGGATTTCTGCACATCCCATTACCTTCAAATCTCCTCCAACATGCCAAGTCCTCCATCCAAATCTCAATATGAACTCAAACTTTGAATTCCTTTAAGACTAAGAAGTTTAATATTTAATGGCCAGTTAAATATTTTTTAGCTCTTACTGTATCTTACTGTACTGTATCTGTATCTGTTACTGTATCCCAATAAGTGTCTAATTTTGATATGCCTTGAGCCTGAATGGTATGACATTATATATTGTTACCACAGAATAAATTGTCAACTGTAAAGTACGCTTTTGTATACCATGATTTTGTATACCATGATATGTAAATAAGTGGGCGTGGCTAACAGTGTGTGAACGTCTGAGCTACATGCTGTTCATGAAGTGCTGACTGTAGTAAGATCAGGTCAGCAATCAGAGGTGAATTTTTACCTGTAATTTGGATGTTTTGAAATACTGGATTTAAAATAGTTAATGTGAGTACAGAATAACTCTGCATGCAATATCTCTGTAAGCTAAACAGTCATTTGTGAAGCTCTACAGCCTCCCCCAGGTCCTAATGCCTGGCCAGTAACAGCATGGATCCATATGATAGGGGTGCTGTTGACTTTGACTAAAAATCAATTAAAATACACAAATAACATGAAGTTATGTCATAAAATGCCTAGTCTTATTTGATAGAAATCGGTCCGAATACGTGAAAAAATGACTGACATATTTATTGTGAGACCCAATAACGCAGAGCTTAAATCATTCTAATAAACTGTTCTAATGATTGTATTTCTGTACAATGTCGCTCTAAAGCAGCCTCCTGCCAGGTCCTAGTGCCTGCCCTAAGAGAAATTTATTCAGGGGCTACTGTGTTACATTAATAATAATTAAGGGGGGGGTGGGGCAGTTCTATCTAGGTACAAAGCGTCATAAAACCATGTTAATTCATCGTGAGAAGCTAACCCTAATGGGGAATAAAAATCAAATAAACACTTCTTAAAACATATAAACAGAAAAGATATTGGCATCAGCGCAACCAAAAGGAGTGTGAGTTTGAAAATATTGACAAAAATTCTATATTTTGAATCACTACTATATTAAACAAGGTCCCAATACAAAAAATCATGTTCATTTCTGAAATATTGAATTTTGTTCGTTATAACCTTTGTGCTGATTTTCTGAATTAGCTACCTATTTAAATGACTATTTTGTGAAATATATTGTTACTGTAAGATAAAATGCCCTTGAGATAACAGACCACCCCTGTCTTAAACATTTTTAAAAAAACAAGGTTCTTTAGTGGCATAGTTGTTTCACGAGGAACCTTCGACAAATATAAAGCCTTTACATTCCAATAAAGATTCATTATAGTGGAAAAAGGGGCTCTTTTGATTATTACAATATTCTTCACACTGTGGGAAAAAAGGTTAAGTACTGTTAGACAAAACGTCCTTGGAGAAAAGGTTAAGTACTGTCAAACAAAACGTCATTGGAGAATGAAAAACCTTTGGAACCTTTATTATCTCAGAAAAAAAGTCATATTTAAATGAAATACAAGCAAGATCTCTATGAAGGCTTTAGAGCTTTGAGAGAGAGAGAAGAGAGCAGCCTCTAAAAAAAATTGCATTTTCCTGAGAGATCTGTAAATCACAGACAAATCAATGCTCGCTTGTTTAACAAAGATGTATCTGCTTCAGAATCGTGATTATTTTCAGAATATGCCAATGTTTTTGATTCATGTATATACCACGCTTTGCCAATCTACGATTTATTACACCACTGGGATCGATGTGCAGACAGCATGCATCTTTCACTGTTTTCCCCTTGTACTTATAATAAAGTTCCACACTAATCCATTACTGCATCTAATCAATCACAACACGATCTGACTCTATTCCACTGTGGCAATACAGTACATATCTGAAATGCTACACCAGAAATGAAACTGATTTATTTAGCTCTTTCCAGTACTCTTGGAGGCTATTTCCCAGAATGCCTTGAAACATGTAAATAATGGATAAGAGCGAGAGCTCTGTGAAAAGTGGTTACATTCGGTCTCTGTAGAGTTCCCCAAAGGACAACAGATTAACACCAATTGCTTTGACCCACAAGTGACCTAACCTTCCCTGATCCCTTAAGACAACAGCAGTAAACAAACGACCCCAGTAGCTGACAGTCCAACTTTAACTACTGTCTTCCTTTACGCCATGCTATAAACAATAGGGACGGGATCACTAGTCCAGCTCAACAAACTTACAGAGTACTAGTTGCCATGGCTACATATATACACACAAGCATGTAATGACGCATGACTCCTGCTGTGATAGTCGAACAACACCGTCTGCAATGATGTGAAGATAAGCAGGTGACTTAGACATTCCACTCTGCTTAAATACGAGATTGGCCAAGCAGATCTACCCTCTGTCTTGTACCATTTCTACTGCTTACTAAAATGTGTGTGATATTGTGCAGTTGCAAAGATATTTGGGGTACTGGTATGTGGTTTCTAGGTCTTGGTCATAGCTAGCAGTCTTCCTTTTGTCAACGAAAATGTTCATTGCCTATGTCTTGACACAGACTAAGCCTTGACAGGTGCTCCATGCTAGTAACGTGACTGAAAACTATGAATGCACATGCTTTGATTCGCTCATCTAATGAATGAACAGTGCATTATTGTTGATGGAAAAAAGACTAGTCTAAAATGTGGTCAAAAAGATCAAAACTAACATTATGTTGTGTTAATCCACTGCATTGCACTGTTCATTCATTAAATGAGCGGATTCCACACATTCAGTCACATTGTTGGCACAGCAGACCTGTCAAGTTTCTGTTTGTGTTAATAAATTTTATATAAAATAATAAAATATGTCTAATAGATGTCCAAACCTAGACGTCTTGCCAAAAACAAGATTTAGGCTTTGTGGGTTTAGTCAGGTAAATTTAGAGTGTAGTCATCTAGTTTAGTCTATTTGACTAGTCATCAAATAGACGTCTAGGTTTGGATGTCTATTAAACGTCTTTTAACATGAACGTCTTTTGCCAATGTTAGATGTCAATTTGATGTCGTTTTGACATCAGGGTGCCGCTGTGAAGACTTCATTCAGATTTTAGCAATCAGGGTCCATTTGAAGTCCAGTTTTTGGTGCTTTTGTATTTGGGGGAAGAGATTTGAAGTGCTTTTATTCCTGGAAGCAAAATATTTTAGATACAATTGTTAAGTTCACATTCTAGCATCTCCTGATACTCACTCATTGTAGTATATTGATAGAATAATGACTAATGCCAAATAGAAATATTCACGTGAATTAGTAACACAGAACCCTATGATTAGAGTTAAAACAACACTGCATCCTTTCGGCTAACAGAAAAACAACATTTTAGGTATGAATATGTATGTCATTGCACCCACAGAGTGAGACCTCAAAGCTCAAATTATTCTGCCTGATATAAGTATAAGATATAGAGTTTCTCTAATTAATTTCTCAACTTTTAAAAATATATATATATTCTTGACATATCTGCCATATGGAGAAAGTCAGTTTCCCAGGAAGAGTGGAAGATGTGATTAGTGGCTCAAAAGCAATTTCTCAAACACAGACTCCAAGCCACCACAATGCTTCAAGCATGTAATCACTTAAAGCAGCTGTGATTAAAAAAAATGATGCACTCTATCGAGATGTATTTTCCGTGATTCACAAACCCAACATGTAGTAGGAATCACAATAGCAGAAGTATCATATTAAGGGAGTGTGCACCCCATAGGGCAATAATGTTTTTTAATGGAGTCCACAGACCGTGCTTAATGTAGTGCAAGCAGACGTTCGGTGCAGACAGAGAGGTCACTGTCCAACACTCCAAAGAATTCCGTTTTCCGCCTCTTGATGTAGAAACACTGTTTTTAGAGCTGAAGCACACACACACACACACACACACACACACACACACACAAACTGTGGAAAAAGCGGTGTGGACTTTTAAAAGATGGCTATTTTGAATGTAGTACATAGTCTGGGCCGACTTAAGGAGACAGTGTTTGACAGATCAGTGTGAACTTCTGAGGTCCAGAGGAATGCTGCCTCAGACAGGCGAGCTGTTTCTTTTCCTAGAGTAGTTCCTAAAGTGTTCCTGCGCACAAAGTCTCGCGCCGTCTGTGTAAACTTTCACACTGCACTGGAAGGGCACAGTTAATACACAGAGAACTTCTACCACACAGAACACTCAAGTCTCAGTAGGAGAGCCGAGGTCCAGGATGAAGCGAAAGACTGACCCCCTTAAAAAAGTATTTTCTCAACTATATGACTGGGAAACTAGAGAACACACTTTGTTTTCTCTGTGGCCCTCTCAGCTTATCTTCCCAAGTAAAGCTTGGGGCTCTGGAGACTGAGAGTATTTAAGAAAGCTCCCTGCCTACAATAACATGGCCTTTCACACTTTTCGGTCCGCTCTCTGGTGGTTTCATATACATCAGGTGGGTAAATTATACTGGGGGGGATGAGCTAAGAATGAATTGTACTTGCTGATGACATCCTAAAATGGTTTTGATTGATTGGTTGTAGAGGAAGGGACACTTCACCACTACCACTTGAATTGACTGTTTAAAATGCTTCTCGACTATACAGCATATTATCATATATGCAACTATTGTATATTTTAATGAATTACTGATGCTATGAACATTGTAATTAAATAGGAAATAGATGATCAGATGCTATTTAAAGGGCACGTCCTGACCAGGTTTCTATATATGGTAGCACTTTAAATTAAGTAACAGTTCACACCATTTACTGGCTTATTACCTGCTTATTATTAAGATAGTAACTGTTTATTAGAATTTATAAAGTATGATCTTAATTTGCATCCTCAATCCCACCCAATACCTAAACCCAACTACTACAGTACCTTAATAACTATTAAAAAGAAGCTGATTAGTATGTAGAGCTAAAGGTCTTAGTTAATGGTTTGTTAATAGTGTAAATTGTAAATTAAAAAACTGTGACCCTAAATTTTTTTATTGAAAAGTAGTTTGACCAATAATATAAAGGCAGTGTACATAATGAACAATCGTGGCTCGTAAGACAGTGGTCTCTACTGAGAATGATCAAATCGATGCATTGGCCTATACATATTGCATGTATATAATAAGGTCACCCTGAGAATAGAAGGCGGGCGACATGGTGTGCAGTGGGTAGTAAGAAGTTCGCTGGTTTTAGGCCTGGCTGGATCATTTCTGTGTGGAGTTTGCATGTTCTTCCCGGTGTTCACGTGGGTTTCCTCTGGGTGCTCCGGTTTCCCCCACAGTCCAAAAACATGTGCTGTAGGTGAATTGGGTAAGCTTAATTGTCCTTAGTGTATGTGTGTATGTCCTGGTCCTCCAGATTGGGGGTGAGCGTTGGGCTAACAACTCACCTTGTAAAAAAAAATAGATGTTACAAAACACCAATATGGTGCAGCTAAATATCAACTTTGAAATAAATCGCCCTGGGATAGGTAAGAAAGAATAGAAGGCACACTTGAACTACCACTTATGCAATATTGTCCAGCTATTAAAACCTGTGTAAGGAAACCTCACTTAATAGTATAGCTGTGCTATTTAATTTAAAAATTGAACCATAATCGAAATGGTGCAATTAGCACAATCGCAAAAGGCTGCAATATGAATGAGATTTAAATATGAAATATGCACACAATATGAAAACCCAAATTTATATTTTCAAATATTTTGCACCCAAGAGCAAAAGCCTGACTGTGCTTTTTTTGGACAGGATTGCTAACCAATCGAATGAGCAAACTCTCATTCTGCTCACCGTTTAAAAACAAACAGTGCGGTGGAGTAATGATGCCATCTCCCAGTCAGAAGGCTCATATACATTGATTTATTTTGCCACGGACTGGGTTAAAAGTACAGATATATTATCACTCATCTGCTCTTGAACAGACTGACTGAGTGCTCAGGTTTTGCTCTTCATGTCATGACAGTGAAGTGAGACACTGTTCCTGTTCAAATCACTGTGTAAGGCAGGGGTGCCCATTCCTTCCTGCAGAGTTCAGCTCCAACCCAAAAACATGATCAAAAACAACTGTATGTATGATCTGAAGGAGCACTTGGTAATTAAAAAGAGGTGCATTTGATCAAGGTTGCAGCTTAACTCTGCAAGAAGGTAGATCTCCAGGAACAGAATTGGGCAGTGATTCTTAATTACGGTCCTCGGGCCACCCCTTCCTGCACATTTTGTATGTCTCTCTTATTTGACACAAGGATCAGTTCATGGATCTCTATGTTAACGAATCTGAATCAGGTGTGTTAAGTAAGGAAGACATACCACTGAGAACCACTACTGTAAGGCCAGGAATACACTGTACAACTTCTTTGTGATTTCCATGAGATTACAGCACGGTACCAACTCAAACTATACTAGAAGATCGCATGCGAATTAAGAAATTCATGTGCTCAATCTATACCAAGGTTGCCCAAACTCGGTCCACTGTAACTCGAACACTGTACGGACACAGCACTATATGTGTGTGTGAATTTGCTTTGTACCTGTTGTGACCTTATTCTTAGAGCAATAGATTTAAACAGCAAATGCTTGAGAAAAATAAATGAATATGGCCAACTAATAAAACAAGTACAGCAATAATTTTTGTTTAGGAAAGGGTGTATACCGTGTATAAATCAATGTGTAAACATGAATGTAAATCAATCTGCCAAATAAATATTTACAGTAGAAATGTAAATGTCAAATTATTAGTTATTTTTATCCAGTTTTGAGGCAGTTCCTGTGATTTTTGTGTGTACTCAGATATTTCTTGAGATTGTTATGGAAATTAATTTTTATACCTTTTATATGCATTTTCTAATCTGTTCTTCTTTCCTTTTTCTATGTCTACATTACACAGTTAAGCTATGCGTGATCACTTTGGCACCTTTTTATCATAAGACAAGATTGTATTCCGTGTATGGTGACCTATGACCTGTACAGCCGTGTGGGATATGGGATAGAAATATAGACAACTAAAAGAGAATCATGAGTGTTAAGATAACTGTGACGTGATTCATTAGCTATGTCACCTATGGCCTTGTGGGCTTTAGAGGGAAGAAACTAGATAAAAAGGGAACACACACTTCTGTGAGTGTCGCACTCTGCAGGAACCTGTGTTACTGTATGACTGTCTGACCTTCTTTGCAAAGAATAAAACTTTAAAAGACATCTTGGGTAAGACTTTGTCTTCTTTACCGTTGAGAGAGCCTCCTTAAAGAAAATAGCCACAACAAGGCAATGCAGTTTTTACACTGTTCTGTCTTTCATGTTCTAGTTGTCCTTGCTTACCCCACTGATTGCTCCAGGGTGGTTACCCTTACATTTATTGCACTATAAATGGGTTTTTGTCAAAGTAAATGATCGCTGACTGTTTCACATGAAAAGATCATCTTTATCAGGCCATTAACTGCAGAAAATCTGTGGCCTAAAGGTTTGTTCATACTGAGAGGGATGTTAGGTATGAAAAATCAGGCCAATAAATAATTTAATTTCAATGTGTATGTTCAAGTGACACAAACACTGACATCTGCTCAAAACTTCGGCCAACCAATAACATTTGGTCTTTTAAGGCATTGGTCTGAGAGAGAAAATAAAAGCGATATGAATGGAATTTATATTAGTCAGTTTATTTACTTTAATTATAAGTGCTAAAACAACTAAAACCTTATCTCCAATTAAAATTAAAAGTTAAAAGTGAATCTAATTCATAATTTAATTTAATTTCCTTCGGTCTAGTTCCTTTATTCATCAGGGTCGCCACAGCAGAATGAACCGTCAACTTATCCAGCATATGTTTTACACAGCGAATGCCCCTAGTTGCAACCCAGTACTGGGAAACATCCATACACACTCATTTACACACATACACTACGGCTAATTTAGTCTATTGAATTCACCTGTACCGCATGTCTTTGGACTGTGGGGAAAAAACGGAGCGCCCGGAGGAAACCCACGCCAACACGGGGAGAACATGCAAACTCCACACAGAAACGCCAACTGACCCAGTTGGGGCTCGAACCAGCGACCTTTTTGCTGTGAGGCAACAGTGGTAACCACTGAGCCACCGTATCGCCCCTCTACTTCATAATGTTAAAAAAAAAATTTGTATATATCAATAACAATAGTGATTCTACACGCTGCTGACGTGGATACAGTTTAGCAAACTAATCTGCTGTGCTAATAGAGTTCAGACGATTCTGGGAAACATAGTAAGACTACTGAGTCACATAACTGACCTCATTAGGCGGTCTGATCCCTCAACAGCCAGACTCTACCACACCACCCATTCATTCATACCCTAAGTATGTCACTGTGTTTCTCTAACAGACCAGCACTTCCGAAGTGGTATAGAGAGTACCCTGTCCTGTCCGCTTAACATAAGTATGTTAACACAATCCCAACCAAAATCACCAGAATCACTGCCAGAACATATATACACACAAATATCTAGAAGTCAGACATTTGCTTCCTTGCGCTGTGAGAAAAACAGCCAACGTCAGATTGTAAGAATTTTTATGTAACCACAGGTAGCTGTGACTCAACAATAAGATACAAATGCAGACATGCAGATATTCCATAGCATGTCTATAGCCAGGTGACTGCCAAATCACTTAGAAACCATAAAGCAAATTTGAAGGAGAACAAACTAGGGGAATTGGGTGGCGGGGTGATTGTAGACAGACATTATTTCAGCTGTCCGCGACTAAAATAGTAAAACTTTCTTTCTCGGGGCCTGGAAATTTCCTTGATTGTTTAAACATGCCCCGTGTCTATAACCCGAGAATCTTGTAGTGCACTGGCAGAAGGGGGTTGTGTTTCGATTGCACCCCTCTAAAAGCAGCTGTAAATGCCTTTAAAACGGAACATTGCATGACATCATCAGCATCTGGTAAAACATGGGCTTGCCCACAATAGTTTGGTTGGGGCTTTAACTTACCAGTAACTCTTATTTATTTTTCCTTGGCTGGAAAAATAATCAGACGAATGAAGAACGGAGAAAAAGAGAAGGGTCATTAGGTTGGCATCACCAAAATTTTGCCTGCCATGGCCTAATGCGTGCAATTACTGCGGTAACTTCCTGCGCTGAGTTGAGTTGAGCGTTGCCGTGGAGTTGGAATGCTGTATTGGCCAAAGCAATTAAACAAGTTAAACAGAGGAGCAGCTTCTGTTTGATTCTGGATATACTTGCAACCGTGAGTTTGATGTTTGCACACAGATTTACAGTAGAAGTTGGATCAAGCTATGAAAAATGGAGGCAAGCACGACTTTTGCACATTCTTAAGGTTCGGCTGTGTGCATATGATTTGGTTGGGGTCGGTAATGCTGCTCTTCAGTGGATCATCCTTCAACAGTGACATTTATAATATACTTAACTGAATCAGCTTCTAATCTAATAACTACAACGAGACCAAAATTATTGTACAAAAAACTGTAAAAATGACTTTGTTTGCCCATGTCTTCTGCGTCAGATTAGGGTGCGCATTTATTACAGGCAAGATGACACTTGTGTGTTGAGCTGCTGACTCTTATGGCAGTACATTGTGACAGGTATGTGTGCACATTTACTATGGGTAATACAGAGGAGAAGACAAAAGTTTTTTTTATTTTATTTTATATTTTTTGCCACACAAAAGTCTTCTTGAAATTTTGATTACCATTAACCCACTGGAGTCAGATCGAATTTTGTAGCAGTGTTTTTGATTCCTTTTCTGGACTTTGAATGTCTCTGGACCATTGCCAACCCAGGCTCATAGTGGATACGTACCCCTGTATACATTTATGGAGAGCATGAACTACGTCCCAAGAGGTACGTTTTTTGCAGTTTTTCTTTTTTGCGAATCCACCAGAGGCCGCTGTGTACGCTTTTTCAGATCTCAAATTTCTCTAGCAAGTGCCGTTCGCGTCTGCTCTTCTTGCGTAAATCCTCCAGAGGCCGCTGTGTACGCTTTTTCAGATCTCAAATTTCTCTAGCAAGTGCCGTTCGCATCTGCTCTTCTTGCGTAAATCCACCAGAGGCCGCTGTCGACTGACTGACTGACTAATCGCCCGATTGATACCCCCACCCATCCAGAACAAGTAAACAAGATCTTACCACATTCTCATCCTGTTATTCACTTGTTTTTTTATTTTTTGCCTTTTTGTTTTTGTTTTACCTGCTTTCTGGAACCTGCTTTTTTCGCCGGACTCGAACCCTGTCATTGCGGTTAATTCCGCTCTACCTCCCAAGTCCGCTGGCGTAGGTGGCGAGCCACTGGGCAAACTGGTAACAGCAGAAAAGCTGTCCACACGGTGGTGAGCAGTCAGCTGCTAGCGTGAAAAGGAACAGAAGCCGACAGTGGCGTCAACCCGCCCGTAACATTCAATTTAAAGTAGACATGGAGCCATATGTATCTCTGGCTACATAATTTACGCTCTCTAGAAATGTATACGGGGGTACGTATTCACAATGAGCCTGAATATTGTTTGTTGAGGATGAGAGAGCTCTCAGATTTCATCTAAATTATCTTAAAGGGTCACAAAACACCGAAACACCTTTTTTGAGATGTTGACAGTCATATATGTGTGCCACGCTGCTAAAAACACTGTTAGGACACATATATTTAACAAAAAAGCTTTCCGGTTTGAAAACAAATTTAGAAGCTACGTCACAGCAATTAGATCCTTGTGTGAAATCCAGCGTGTAGACTGGCTGTCTGTACTGGCGGGTACAACGTGATGTCTTTGAGCTTTCATCATTAATTCCAGAGATAGACTTGGTTCGAACCAATCAGCGCGCTCTATTATGAATGAGGCGCAACTTCATTAATATGCATGATAGCTTTGAAGACTGTTTTTACCTGTTGCAATGTTCAGACGGCAGAGAGACGCCACGTTGTGTTGCCAACCGCAATTAGAACAAGTAGAAGAAGAAGAATTGTTTGGAGACATGGGTCGTCAGTGTTTCGTTTATAAATGTGCTACAACGAAGGTTTTGTTTTCAATTCCCCGCTATGAGAGCGCAGCTGGACTCACTTGTGGATTACAGGATAGTCTATACACATGGCTTTCTGGCGCTACCTAACGAGTTGGTCTTTTCAGGATAGATATTTAGGCCTTGTAGCTGTGCTAGGTGCACAGTGTTGTAGAGGGTACAGGTGGCTTTGACATTTGAGCTGATGAAGATGACAATATCACTGATCAGGTCAGTGATTACTCTCCTGTTCTCGAATGCACTTCTAATAATTGCACAAATTACCTCATTGAATAGGTAGTGGGGGGGGGGGGGTGCACACTTACTGTGTAAATTGATATTTCCCTGCTGATCTGCATACAGCTGGTCAAGCCTTGGAATAACGTACATAGGAGATGACAGATTTTAACAAGCATAGACTTAATGACTGTTCCCACACTTCACACCACCTGACAAGGATCATTAGTGCTTTGCTCAAACTTTGGCACAGATAAACTTAAATTGGCTTTTTAAGGAGACAATATATGCTTTTAATTTCCCAATTATTTTCCAAGACAAAGCAGGTCAAAAATCCCACAATCCTCCATAAAAGGAACAAATGATGTAGTGTCTAGAACATCATAAACCTCACCGGAGAACATTCTGTGCATTTAACAATGATTCTTGGCCAGATGAATTGGCTCTACACCAAGACCCTGGAATCAGCTTTTCTTTTTTGGATGTGGGGATGCCTAATAAAATTACTCTGGACATTAAAATATTTTCAAGACTCACAAACAAACATCACAATGTCTTATGTTTGTTTAGTTGTTATGAACAGCGTGGAGGAAAAGGTAATAATCTTGAAGAAAGTCCTTTTTTAAGCAATAAGCAAAGTAATAGCCATCTAGCAACCCCAAAACACATTAGCAACACCACATCAAAGCTAATGTAATTTGAGTAATGTCATACCACTCGCTCTCTTTCATTTATATCAGCTCTCAGTGTTATGTTTTCACTACTGATGATTTTTCCCTCAGTGGACCAAAGAAGCATTGACGGAGCCCCAGAACAAGTACGCCAGACAGAATCTGCGGACATTTTGTAAAACAAATCTGCGGATTTATGCAGAATGATTTTGAGAGTAACAGCTAAAAAGCTTTAAAAAATTACTTTGCATTTTATTTTAAGGTTGGCCATGCAAATCCAATTAGAATCACTTGTCTAGTAAAGGAAGACTCTCATATAATATGACAGAATATGACTTTACAAACTGTATTCACATAAATCATATACACATTTGCATATTATTCCATAACATTACTAAAATTACTATTAAAAACTGAATAAATATATATTTATACACATTTAAATAAGCAAACAGGGACAGGACAGTGGCGCAGTGGGTAGCACAATCGCCTCACAGCAAGAAGGTCGCTGGTTCGAGCCTCGGCTGGGTCAGTTGGCATTTCTGTGTGGAGTTTGCATGTTCTCCCTGTGTTTGCGTGGGTTTCCTCCGGGTGCTCCAGTTTCCCCCACAAGTCCAAAGACATGCGGTATAGGTGAATTGGGTAAGCTAAAATTGTCCGTAGTGTATGAGTGTGAATGGGTATGTATGGATGTTTCCCAGTGATGGGTTGCAGCTGGAAGGGCAACCGCTGCGTAAAACATATGCTGGATAAGTTGGCGGTTCATTCCGCTGTGGCGACCCCAGATTAATAAAGGGGCTAAGCCGAAAAGAAAATAAATGAATGAATAAATAAGCAAACAATGGACTAAAAAAATCCAGATTTCCGTGGGCACAGATTCTGTGTGGGCCTACCTATAACACAATTATCCTTGACCAATGAATCCATAAAATTTATATGTCTCACATAAATTTTAGTTAGCACGGTGGCTCAGTGGTTATCACTGTCGCCTCACAGAAATTCGAGTCCCAGTTGACATTTCTGTGTGGAGTTTGCATGCTATCCCCATGTTGGTGTGGGTTTCCTCCGGGTGCTCCGGTTTCCCCCACAGTCCAAAGACATGCGCTATAGGTGAATTGGATGCTCTAAATTGGTCGTAGCGTATGAGTGTGTGTGTGAATTAGTGTATTGGTGTTTCCCAGTACTGGGTTATGGCTAGAAGGGCATCCGCTGCATAAAACATATGCTGGAATAGTTGGAATACTCCCTGACAAATAAGGGGCTAAGCCGAAGGAAAATGAATGAAGGAAGGTTTCATAGCAAAGCCTTTACTGTTACAGTCACATTTACGTGCTACTGAAGACCAATATGCTTTGAAACCTCTACAATAGCAGACAGAGATCATAGTATATCAAATAAAAGTCACAGGCACAGAAATTGTATTTCTGCCAAATCCGAGCAGGTGCCTAAAAATCCTGATCACATAAGTGAATACAGAGACTAGAGATTGTGGCACAACATTTGGATGATGATAGAACTGTATTTTTTTTTTTATGTGTGTCAGACTTTCATTTAACAGTTTGACAAAACACAGATGACATCCTTCTAAACTTCATATATAAACCAGACTTCTTTAATCAGGCGTGTGGTTGACTGACACCATGTTGCACAAGACCAATTACAGGCTAGTGCGGCCAGGTCCAGCAGTCAACACTATAGACAAGCATATATGCTCTCTTTTACTGGGGACTCGGAAGTCGTAAATCTTTTCGCTGCAGTTCAACTCAAAGGGCAATTTGTCATTGTGAAGGGTTCACAGAGGTCTAAACGTGGGTGGACATTGAAAACTCACAGGAGGTGATAGTTCCCCCCGCAGGCATTTGAGTAGAGACAACATTGAGAGTCATGAAGCAGAATGTTCAGATTTAAACGCTTCACTTTCTAGGCTGCAGATTGCGGTGATGTCATGCCGCAAACGACAGAGGTTTCCTGTGCCGTTCACTCCCTTTCTGTCTACATAAAGCCATGCATTTTTTTCCTCTCTGCATCTTCCCCTGTGTTTAGGATAGCATGCGTCATCAAGATACCAGCAACTGTTAATGACTGCAGCTTAATTACTGTGTGCGAAGGTACACAAAACCTCAAATCAGGGGCAATTAAGAGACCCATTTAGATTTTAATCTGCAGTGCACCTTAAATTTGGAAATTTACAGCCGGATTTCTCATGTCAGTTGTTTAAACGACAGCACATGCTACGTGGAACAGTCAAAAAAGTCAAAACTGACATTCTCAGTGCAAGTTCTTGATCAGTAGTGAAATAATAAATGCAAATTATATTTTCCTATGCTTTTCCAATGGCTGATATCTTGAAACCTTCTGTGATTCCTTAATCCATCCAGTTCTGAAGTTCCACACAACAATTTTCATTTTTACACTCAAAATAGTTGCTGATTTGATCTGATCTGATTTCTGATTCTGAAAATAAAAATATGTTGACTTCATGTTGACTTCAAAGACACTCGATGTGTGCCATCTGTCCATGATGAAATACGCAAGCGTCCTATTTATAAAATCGATCAAATCTAAACTGAAGATTGAACTTAAATGGCGTATATTCAAAACAAAATCTGGCCAATACTAACTTTACTTTGAGTTCTTTTTGGTAGTTCGAAAATTGAACTTTGAGACATTGTTTTGGCTCCTAAACACCTGTGAGCTACACATTACGCAATTGGTTGGCGTATTCTGGACCTCCGTCTTCTTTAAATTGCGATTAATTCGTATATCATATCCAAAGAGGTCTGACAGGAGAACACCATCCAACACAACAACACCAAGTTAGCAACATGATTGTATAGCAGAGCTGGTATAGATGTAAAAACACCTGTACGATCACTCCTGGAGGTATTTTAAAGACGCCGAGGGGGTCACACACTGAACCATCACCTTTTTGAACATATTTTCGCCCTCAAACAAAGAACAATAAAGAACTTGGCTTGAAGTACACGCTTTAAAAAAGTCTTTTGGCTGTCTCTTTTATCTCTTAATCCAGATTTGCTGGTCTTGGTCTAATTATTCTGGTCTGCTGGCTGGTTTTTAAGGGTTTGAACCTCTTTTTAGCAGGCCAGAAAACAGGTGATTGGGTGGCCAGCACTCAATCTTAGGCTCATTTAAAGGGACAGTTCACCCAACAAGGACGATTTTGCCATCATTTACTGGTTATTGCAGATAGCCAGTAAATGAAACTGAAGATTGAACTGAAATTATGTAATTTCAAAACAAAATCTGGCCAATACTAACTTTACTTTGAGTTCTATTTGGTAGTTCGAAAATTGAACTTTAAGACATTGTTTTAGCTCCTAAACACCTGTGAGCTACACATTACGCAATTGGTTGGCGTATTCTGGACCTCCGTCTTCTTTAAATTGCGATTGATTCGTATCTCATATCCAAAGAGGTCTGACAGGAGAACACCATCCAACACAACAACACCAAGTTAGCAACATGATTGTATAGCAGAGCTGGTATAGATGTAACAACACCTGTACGATCACTCCTGGAGGTATTTTAAAGACGCCGAGGGGGTCACACACTGAACCATCACCTTTTTGAACATATCTTCTCCCTCAAACTAAGAACGAAAAAGGACTTAGTTTGATGTACATGCTTTAAAAAAAAGTCTGTTGACTGTCTCTTTTATCTCTTAAACCAGGTTTGCTGGTCTTGGTTTTTTAAGGGTTTAGACCTCTTTTGGACCTCTTTTAAGCAAGTCAGAAAACAAGTGGCCAGCACTAAATCTTTGGGTCATTTAAAGGGACAGTTCACCCAAAAAGGAAAATTCTGTCATCATTTACTGGTTATTCTCCACTTGTTCCAAACCTCTTTGAGTTTTTGTCTTCTGTTGAGCTTAAAGGAAGATATACTGAATGTAATGTTTGAAAACACAGCCATGACATTCTTCAGAATATCTTCCTATCTGTCCTACAGAGAAAAGACATTCATAAAAGTTTAGAACCAATTGAGTGTGAGTAAATGCTGAGGAAATTTTCATTTTTGGGGGAACTATCCCTTTAAGCTGCATTTCCAGCCTGATTTCACAACGTATGTATTTTACGTGTTGTCAGTTTAGTGGCGAGTTCAGTCGTACGATTTTAAAAAGGAGGCGTGGCACCAAACCCCACCCCTTAACCCAACCGTCATTGGGGGATGAGCAAATCGTACTAAATTGTACGAATAAGATCATATGAATTCATACAAATTAGCCACTAAAACAAAAGGTTATGAATTGCTGTGATATTGTGTTGGCATTTCCTTAGGAGGGCTATTTGGTTGGAACATATTTCTAAAAGAAGACCAAAAGATCAAAGCCGTAAAGATTAAAGGAACAGTTATAATTGGAGTAATATAAGAAAATATAAGATATAAATATGTGAATCTGCAGTTGATTTAGTTTAGCCAGAAATTACAATGAATTGGGAAAATACAACGCTATCTCCCAGCAATTTGTAACTTTTTGATTCAGTGGCTGATTTGTATAAATTTGTGCGGTCTCATTTGTACAGTTTAGTACAATTTGCTCATCCTCCAATGGTGGTTGGGTTTAGGGGTGGGGTTTGGTGCCACGCCTCCTTTTAAAAATGGTACATTTTCATACGACTGAACTCGTATGGGTTCTTAGCCACTACACTGACAAAATAGTTACATTTTCTCGTGGGAAAATAAAACATATTTATTTCTCAGTGACAAGAGAAAAGGAAACTGCTTTTTCTGAAAGTGACAAGGCTCATTGACTACTCCTGAAACACCCGTTGTGAAACAAGATTGACTCTTTGAAAACAACACTTTAGTAGTGTTATACTAAATGTTAGATGCTATAAACCTCACAGAGGTGATAGCCTACATATATCGACACACAATTCACACCTTTGCTCTCTGTTTGTGTGAAATAGCAGTCATAGAATATTCAAGTGTAACATATGGGTGAACTTTAAGGGGCTTTGCTTTTGAAAACACTTCATTCATTCATTCATTTTCCTTCGGCTTAGTTCCTTTATTTATCAGGGGTCGCCACAGCGAAATGAACCGTCAACTTATGCAGCATATGTTTTACACAGCGGATGCCCTTCCAGCTGCAACCCAGTAATGGGAAACATCCATACACACTCATTCCCACACATACACTAAGGCCAATTTAGTTCATTCAATTCACAATATGACCTATACGGGGGAAACTGGAGCACCTAAAGGAAGCCCATGCGAACACGAGGAGAACATGCAAACCCCACACAGACTCGAACCAGCATCCTTATTGCTGTGGATGACAGTGCTAACCACTGAGCCACCGTGTCGCCCTCAAAAAGGCCCTTCTTAGATGGGAATGTTGCTTAGTAAAGTTTGCGATGAACTTTAGTGAACTTTCAGTTTTTTAATTATGTTCCCAATCAGATGTTCCAGAGCACAGAGAACTGTTTATAAATTCTTTTTTTTTATATTCAAGCAATAAATTGCACCCTTAGGCATGCATCACTTTGCTCCAGCGCTGGGTTGACTGATGGGTTATGCTTATCACCTTGTATACACACAATATAAATGCTCTAGCTCCAGAACTGTCAAGAATAAAGATCTCTGCGATCGTCTTGCACGGCAATGGTGAATGAAAAACAGAGGGTGATATTTTTCCCTCTGACTAGGCTTGATGACACTCAAACAGGGCAACTTTATGTTCCTGTACAGTAACTAAAAAGGCCCAGGCAACTGCTCACACAACGTGGAGGCGTTTTAATGATCTAAACACGTTTTAGGCTATAAATGTTTTACCATCAAAAAAACAAATTACTGTACAGCCTAACGGAATCCAGATAGTAATTATGCTTCAAAGTATTGCTTAACTCATTATTGTGTTACACTCTGCTCTGTGCAGTTTTAAAACAATTCAGTAAATCACTGCAATAGACAACTGAACGGTCAGATCTGTAGTTTGGACAGCGTGGTGTTATGTCTCACAAACACACACATTCCCTCACAACATGACTGTTTGAGAAAAAAAAAACCTGACAATCCTCATCTACCAACAAGGAGCAGGGGGTACTGTACAGGAGACTGGGCTATCTAGCGGTCACATACTTGAAGGTTTTAAGCAATAAATAAATAGTAATCGAAGAAGAAGAAGAAAATAAATATTAAGGTCGCTTAGCTTATAATTCTTCTTCTGATTGGACATTGGTCCAAAAAATTGCAGCTTCATGCTATAAAATTATTATTATTATTATTATTATTATCATTATTATTATTATTATTAAATTAAACTCAGCATACTGCCCATTAAATTACGTGACAAATTGACAATTTTGTAGCTTGGAAAATCATTTAATCTGTAGTTTGAATTTTTATTTCCACCAATGTTATTTTAAGCATTAAAATAGACACTTAACTTGCACTTTGTATGTTTTCTATGTATAAAAAAGGTCAATTTTGCTAATTAATTAATTAAATGCAGACATCAAAATGTCAAAATTGGTGTCAAAACAGTAATGAACGTTTCCAGCATATTTGTCACATGTATCAGGTATGTCTGTTGATCTCTGATTTGTAAGACAATATAATCATTGTAAGAATAAAAGTATTGTGAAGTATGCTAGCTGTTTGTGTCAACAAAAGAAATTATAATTATGTGACAAATTGTCACATGACATTACATAAATGGCTCTTGGTGCAATTGCTTCCTAAAACATTGTCCAAAAAGATATTCCAGAATTCACACACACAAAAGGGTTCAACTTTATATTAAGTGGCCTTATAAATATAAATACATATACAAATAATATAAATACAATGTACTTGATGTGTTCGAAATGTATTACAGAACACTTCTAGTGCTCTTGAGGTGGAATACGGGTGGGTTTAAGGGTGAGTTAAGGTGTAAGGGATGGTCAACAGTGTAATTATAAATGTAAGTATGGAAATTACCTACAGATAAATACATGTATTTACACAGTAACATTGTAACGAATTATTAATTTCATTATAAGTACATAATAGTTAGACTGGGACTCACAAAAGTCCTAAAACATCCCGTGACAAATTTCCAAAGACTATAGCCCCTTCTCCCATACAATTTGCATTAATTCTTTACACACTAAATAAATGTTAATGCAAGCATCAAATAGGAGGAACTTTCTTTTATATTATCGGGTTATTCACAATGTAATACACAATATTTATTGTTTGTTTAATGGCTTGAAAACGGTTATTACTAATAATTAAGTACCCCCACACTCGACTCAGATTCGACAGTAAAGACGTGTAACGAAATAATGACGCTAGCGTTCATGTTGCGTCGCGTCGCGTTCATGCGTTGCGTCAGCAGAGCGCGTAACGGATTCCTACCTGTTGGAATATCCTTATTTCTCTCCATGCCCAAGGTATAATGAGCACAAGTCACCAGCATCAAAATGAACGCGTAAAAACCCCGACGCCGCTCCATCGTCGCCTCAGTGAAAGTCCTCAGAGACTCTGTGTGTGGAGTTTATAAAGTTCTGCTACTGGTCAGCGAGCGGAGAGTCCGAAAAGCCCCGAGGTCAGTAATCAAACGTTTCTCGCAGATCACCTGAATGAAGTCATTTCTGATGGAGATTAGACAGAAAAAGACGTGTTGATTAGTCCCTCAAGAGCGGGCTGACTGTGATGGTGCCCTCGGTGTTCCTCGGACAGGGTGACAGGAGTGTGTGATTGAACAAGTACAGCTGTGTTTGAGCTCCCCTCCTCCTGCTGCAGTTCTCAAACACGAGCTCAAATAATGCCCCCTGCGCCGCCCTCATTTCATTCACACCCAGACCAACATGCTGCTTTCACTGTAGGTACAAGGGGGGAAAACGACACTGTTTTACTTTTTTTTTTTTGTGACCACTTTGAATTTAATTATAGATGAAATAAGTTGAACGTCTACAAACATGTATAAAGTTTAGTAGTAGTAATAATAATAATAATAATAATTGAGAAAAGTTCACGACAAACATTTAAATATCAGCCACTGCCAACAAAAAGATTGATTATTATCTAATTAATACATATTTGCATTATTAAAAGTACATGATGTAGATGCACTGATGTAGTTTGAGTCACAATTCTGACTTTTATTTTCAAACCGTCTGCTAGATATGTTATTTTCAAGATCTGAGTGTCTGGTTCTGTTGTTATGTTCCATGTGCTTCTGTTGTCATCACGTGATCCCTTTGTTCTGTTTTCCCGCCATGTGTTGGTCATTAGTTTCACCTGTGTTCCTCCCCTGTGTATTATCAGTTCCATTAGCCCTTGTGTATTTATACCCCTTAGTTTGCCTTAGTCCCTTGTCTGGTATTGATCGTCATTCCATGTTGTCTTCACCCCATGTCTTTCCTGAGTCTCCTGTGTTTCCACTGCCCTTGAAGTGAGTGTTTGTAAATAAATTTGTGTATTTTGATAAATCCCGTGTCCCTGTGCCTTTATGTGAGAGCGACCGTGACACTGAGGTGAACTATCTGCTGCTGCTTTCAGTAGTATGGCAATAAATGTCACATGTAATGACATTCAAACTCCCATTGGTAACATTTAACACTGAATAAAGCACATAATATGTACCTGAGGTGCTACAATTTTCATTCTCCTGACATTCTCCATTCAATAAATGTCAAAAGCCAACTTATTAGAATGAACAATATTCTTTTGGGAAACCTAAATGAAACTCTAAACAAGTCTGCCCATGGCGATAATAAGAATTTATTAAATATGTACTGTTAGGAGTACAAAGAGAAAATAATATTAATCTGGAGGAACAAAACACTCTTAAAAGAGCTTTGACCACAGACATACTTGTGATAGCCCACTGATAAATTTAAAATACCAAGCATATTATTATTTTTATGACAGGTAAAAAATAAACTAATAAGGCAAACGTGGTTCTCACTCATAGTTTTCATTATGAATATGAATACATTTTAGCACAACCTTATTGTGTGATAAGGAAACAGGAAGCGGAGCCCATCATTTTAAATGCACTTGAATGGAAACTCTAGTGCAGGACATATATATAAATATGTCTATATATATAATACACAAACACACACACACACACACACACACACACACACAGACACACATAAACATATCTTATGTCAAAACAGACGTTTATTTTGGATGCAATTAATCTTTTTCCAGCATTAATAAAATCCTTTAAAAATATTTTATGAAAAGCAATAAACTGATGCAACAAAATTGACCTTTGAAATAAATTATGCAAATTTTCAAAGTTAATAAATAAATAACTAAATGTATAAATAAATAAATAATAAAATAAAATTAATTAATTAATTAATTAATTAATTAATTAATTAATGATGATGATGATGATGAAGCCTTTATTTGTCACATACATTTTTACATGTAGTGAAATTGAACCCCCCCGACCATTACACATTACACATTACAGTGTACATTTATTGATACAATTTATTGATA
>CAIGQW010055747.1:2027314-2043534 GCA_903798125.1 Danio choprae | reverse complement strand
TATGTATATATGTATATATATATGTGTATGTATATATATATATATATATATATATACAGTATGTATGTTCGGTTTACTCTAAATTTGTATGTCATTATAAATTAAAGAAATAAAAACAAGAATGGACAATGTTTTAAATGTACTTGTATGATTCTTGAATGGATCACGTGATTCAGCCAATAAAGGTCTTTAAGATTACTAGAAACTTCCAAGGAGGTGTAAGCTGGATCTGGATGGAGCTAAACTGTGCAGAGCTCTGGCCCTCCAGGAACTGAGCTTTTGGCCGATCTTATTCTTTCATGTGAGAGCGTGCACTTTATCGGCCCGGGTCTTTCGGTTTAATTCGCTTTCATTGATTTTTAGCCAAACAAAAAAAAAGAAAGAAAGAAAAAGTGTTTGTTATGCTGATTTGTTATGTGAACTTATATTTTCTTACTATTATTTATATTTTAAGTATGTAAAGTCAAACACACTTGGTTCTAGACCAAGTTTGCTCATTTACTGCTGTTTGTTATTCCTACTCATTTCCACATTGGCAAATGAATGTTAACACTGTTAAAAACCCATTTTGGATGCTTTATTTATTAGATTGTAGTATTATTATCTGGACTGTAGTATTGCTATCTGATACTTGGGATTTTGAGATAAATAACTTGTGGAGACTTGTGTTGAAACTGCCTCCAAAACATCCTTTTGGTGAAAATGAGTTGTCCAATAAAGAACACAGGTTCGAATAGACATGCACCCTCAAAAATAAAGGTACAAAACCTGTCACTGGTTGGGGGTTGCCTGCAGTTATGAAAATGCTGGTGATTTTTTTTTTGTTTTTTTTGTTTTTTGTTTATAGTCTATGTCAGATCCAAATGACTGAATCATTCACCAGGATATTACTGAACTATAACACTATAAACTGTTATAGAACTATAACAACCCTAACCTAAAATACACTTTAGAAGTATAAATAAATACCAATACCAAAATAAAACTGAGGTGGTAACTTTTCAAAAGTTACATTTTTGTATCTAACAGGTTGACATTTGTACCTTTTAATGTACATTTGAATACATAGAAAGTACAAATGTGTATCTCATAATATCTTAAAGGTACAAAAGTGTACACTGAAGGTACAAAATTATGCCTTTAGGATACAAGTACGCACCTGTAGGGTACAAAAGTATACCTTTTGAAAAGGTATAACCCCAGTGACAGGTTTTGTATCTTTACTTTTCAATTCAATTCAAGTTTATTTATATAGCGCTTTTTATAATAATTATTGTTTCAAAGCAGCTTTAGCCCACCTATCTGCGTGGGCCACACTCATACATCATACTGTTGTGATGCATTGTGTGTATGCTTTGCTAAAAAGATAGGTCTTTAATCTAGTTTTGAACTGAGAGAGTGTGTCTGAGCCATTGAAATTATCAGGAAGGCTATTCCAGAGTTTAGGAGCCATAAATGAGAAGGCTCGACCTCCTTTAGTAGACTTTGCTATTCTGGGTACTACCAGAAGCCCTGAGTTTTGAGATCTTAATGTTAATCTTTATTTATACTTCCAAAGTGTATTAGGGTTGTTATAGTTACATACTATGATGAATGATTCAGTAATCATTCAGTACTGTGGTATTTGGATCTGAGACAATCTATTAACTTGAAACGTCCTAACTTTCGAAAATCACCAGCATTTTCAGAACCGCAGGCAACCGTTCCTATCAGGAAATAGAATAAAAAGCGTAGTGAACATACTAAGTAGTCTTGTAACGAAGTCGTTAGCTTAGTATTAATCCAGAAAACTCCCAACTTGGAAAAACAATTGTGTTGAGGCTTGCCCACATACATTCACTGACCGCCTGATTACTGCTGTACTTAAAAATAAAAAAATAAAAAGCACAATTTTCCCTGCAGGCATATAAATTGAGCTCCATTTACTATACCACAATGACACTGCAGTGCATAGAAAAGACCATGTGTGCCAAAAGCTAAAAACTATATGGGAGAGCTGGATCTTGACCATGCTATTTATGCATTTTATTGTGGTCTCAAGCTTTCAGACATATGGTGTGGATGCACACAGTGTAGTAATGATGAGGTAATCTGGTTCGAGTCCAACACTTTTAATAACCACTGATTGATGTCACTGAAGCCAATGTATTCCCATTCATTCCTTTTTCTTTTTTTTACAAGATTCACTCATGCGTGCAGCATTGAGCAGTACAAATACTCGAAACACAGGTTCATCAGAGGTTCACAACTCTCTGCGGGCCATTAAGACGTCTTGTCACAGTCTTTTGTCATTACAGATGGAAAATGTTTTCAAGTGTGGAGATAAGTAATGGCAGGAATGATAAATAAAGGCAGCAGTATTTTCTATTCACCCACTGACACTTCACAGCTTTGTGAGATCGAGGGGTTTGTTTGGACGTGTCGGGGGGGAGGAAAACGCTCCTAAACGTCACTAAAGCCTGAACAGCTGAAATCACTTCTGTTTGATACACGCTGGCTTTGATTCGCCACATCTGGCCTTGAGTATACATTGAGAGACAATATAGATGTTAGCATGTGTGTGCAAATTAAATGTGCTTTTTTGTGGGTGGTCAAATGATATTGCTTTTACACTGTTATAAAATGTAAAAGCTTATGAAGCTAATCTTGTTTCACACAACCAGATCACACAGGAAAAAAATAGTGGATGAATTAGAAAGTTGAGATTTTACTGTATTCGTTTTACTGTATCAATTTATTACATTTATTTATTCATTCATTCATTTTCTTTTCGGCTTAGTCCCTTTATTAATCTGGGGTCACCACAGCGGAATAATCCACCAACTTATCCAGCATATGTTTTACGCAGCGGATGCCCTTCCAGCTGCAACCCATCAGTGGGAAACATCCCCACACACTCATTCACACACATACACTACGGAAAATTTAGCTTACCCAATTCACCTATAGCACATGTCTTTGGACTTGTGGGGGAAACCGGAGCACGCGGAGGAAACCCATGCCAACACAGGGAGAACATGCAAACTGCACACAGAAACGCCAACTGACCCAGCCGGGGCTCGAACCAGCAACCTTCTTGTTGTGAGGCGATTGTGGTACTCACTGCGCCACCGTGCTGCCAATTTAGTACATTTATATAGAAGTAAATAAGTCAAAGACAAGATGTCCCATTTTGGTGTCTGCATCAAAGATTATTATAATTAATAAATAATTATATGTAATGTCTCTGAACCACAAAATCTATTGTATGGGTCAAAAATATAGATTTTTGTTTTATGACAAACTCATTCAAATATTAAGTAAAGATAATGTTCCATCACTATATTCTTGAAAGTTTCCTACTGTAAAAAAATATAAAAACTTAAGTAATATGCATAATCTTATTCCTATTCGAACAAACCATACATTAATGGAAAGTTCATATGATTCATAAATCTCAGTTTCAAAAAATTGACACATTGTGTGTGTGTGTTTGTTCTATATATTTATTATAATACTTAATGACCTGTACTAAACAGGTGATCATACTAAATGTTATGCTATTTAAATGATTACAAATGGGGTTTGGCAGTGGCTCAGTGGTTAGCACTGTCACCAAGAAGAAGGTCGCTGGTTTGAGCCACATCTTGGTCAGTTGGCATTTCTCTGTGAAGTTTGCATGTTCTCTCCCTGTTCGCGTGGGTCTCCTCCGGGTGCTCCGGTTTCCCCCCACAGTCCAAAGACATCAGGTATAGGTGAATTGAATAAACTAAATTGGCCGTAGTGTATGTGTGGGAATGTGAGAGTGTATGGGTGTTTCCCAGTACTGGGTTGCGGCTGGAAGGGCATCCGCTGCGTAAAACATATGCTGGATAAGTTGGCGGTTTATTCCACTGTGGCGACCGCTGATGAATAAAGGGACTAAGGAAAATGAATGAATGATTAAAAGGAAGACTTTAAAAAGACTTTAGTGAGTGTGTTTATTGTATTGTATTATATTTTTTATTTTATTTTTACATGGTAAAGTTTAGAGTCTGCTCGAGACTCTTTTTATGACTATTTTAATGGTGCACTAGATCCCTAAAAAGGGCAAACAGATTAATCTCAGTGTTTCTCATTTTAATTTTCTTTAAAGGCAAAGACATCAGTTTGTGGAGACGTTGATGTCTGCAGGCAATAAAGGCGGTCACGAATCTCCATCTTTATTTCCATTCATCTAAAACATAGAGTAGAGTGAGTTTTGATGTCGACGACAGGATCAGATCCAATAAACGAATAAGGACTGAACATTTTAACAGACCTTGGAACCCTTTGTCTTAAATCACACAGTAATACAATCTAACAGCATTAGCCCACCTAGTTATTTCTTCCCCAAAGCGCAAGCTGAAAATAGATATACGTGTCTTTTTGCGGTATACTGGCAGGCCTGGTAAATAGATTCTCCACTACAATGATGAGTAATCTATCCTAGACGCCATGATCTCATGGACCTGATGAATCCTTAGCTGTAATTACTTCCAATAATAGCTTTTTTGTTTTAAATGTGACTTTGATCTTGCCGATTTGTGTTAATTACAAACTGGCAACGATAGTAGGCCAGTGGCTCTTGATAGACCAGATGCTTTCAGTCTGACCACCTCATTACCACATCTTTATACTGGTTTGAGTGAGGTTAAGATGGGAAATCCCGCACATCAGCCAAAATCATAAGGAAAAGTTGACCTCCAGGAAAATACATTTGTCATGTTGTGCTATAAGCATCCACCAGAACCCTTCATTCATATTGGTGTATAGGAGGGGTAATCTATACGTCCACAATGGGGCCATTTGCAAAACTCAAGACAGGCAGATGACAGTGTTGGTCATGGACGTTTTAGAAATACAGAATATAGCATCCAGTCTTTTGACCACACAAGCAGAAAACTTAAATTGCATCAAATGACTACTCTTGTGAAAAGAAATATAATACTAAGGGTGCTTGATTGTATTTAATGTTCACTTGTAGTGTACTTCAAATCTATTTATACATTAGTTCACTCACTCTCTGTCATGTTTAGAATGCATGGCTTTATTTCAGAGATGCTTAAAGGAGGGCCTGTGGGCCAAAGTTGGCCCATGGTAACCTTTGATTTGGCCCGCCATCCTATCTGAAAAGGTAGTGAGAATGATGGGGAGGTGGTTAGGGCGAATGCCTTCGCCACAGTGGAATGAATCGCCAACTTATCCTGCATATGTTTGACACACCGGATGCCCTTTCAGCTGCAACCCAATACTGGGAAACATCCATACACACTCATTCACACACATACACTACGGCCAATTTAGTTAATTAAATTCACCTATACGCATGTCTTTGGACTGTGGGGGAAACCGGAGCACCTGGAGGAAACCCACACCAACACATAGAACATGCAAACTCCACACAGAAATGCCAACCCAGCCAGGACTCGAACCAGCGACCTTCTTGCTGTGAGGTGACAGTGCTAACCACTGAGCCACCGTGTCGCAGATGAGTCAGACTTTTAAAATGTAAATACTGTCACTTGACAGATAGAGGACAGTGCATAAGATATCTGCGAGCAAATCAAGGCAAAGGCAGGATCAGCTCGACTAGTGTATAATTCCGCAGTGAACTCCATTGTGTTATAAATGGGACTGTTTATAATAAGTTCATTATTAAATGTCACAAATGATATTGCATTAGTTAATATGATTTAAAGCAACATTTTCTAGTTATTTTTAAATATTGCCGAATAAATTAAGAAAATTACCCATGGCAAATTAAATATATACAGTACAGTTTGGTATATATATTTGGCCCACAGCCCTCAATCAAGTTAGCTTTTTGGCCCTTTATAGGAAAACATTTGGGCACCCCTGCTTTATTTCATTTGTGGAACACACAAACAGTCAATAAAAGATTTTTGCTGCTTGTTCAAACTACTTATTTAAAATAAGCTCAATTAAAATAATTCATGAGTTGACGACACAGTGGCTCAGTGGTTAGCACTGTCGCCTCACAGCAAGAAGGATGCTGGCTCGAGCCCCGGCTGGGTCAGTTGGAGTTTCTGTGTGGAGTTTGCATGTTCTCCCCATGTTGGCGTGGGTTTCCTCCAGGTGCTCCGGTTTCCCCCACAGTCCAAACACATGCGCTATAGGTGAATTGAATAAGCTGGCCATAGTGTATGTGTGTAAATGAGTGTGTATGGATGTTTCCCAGTACTGGGTTGCGGCTGGAAGGGCATTCGCTGCGTAAAACATATGCCGGATAAGTTACCCCTAATTAACAAAGGGACTTTATTATAAGACAATGAAAGTGTTTTTTGACCTTGCATGCATATTAGCCTGTTGTTGGAGACCCCAAAACCAAAATATGACTTTTTATAATGGATAATATAGGGGCTCTTTAAAATAAGTTACATTTTCTCGTGAGACGTGCATAATTGTATTACAGTATGTGCTGCTTATTGTTATTAGCAGTGGTGGTGCAGCTGAAGAACTTTTATATTATGAAGTGTATTGGTATTATGTAGTTTTGTAGTCAATTTATCTTAATCTTTGTTTCGATAATGTGTACAAGGTCTTTTTCTTGGGTAAAACAGCACCTCTGCATATTTAAACTTGCCACATTGTAATACAAGAATCTGTGGTGTTGCATATTGTTGACATAAAACATATTTCTGAATATATCAATATAATCTGAATATAATTTAATGATTCGTTTCCATACAAAACTGTCATGTGGCATGAGTAAGCTGAGAAAAATCTGTTTTTGGTGCTTTAGGAAGCTTGATATGCTAGTATGCTTTTTTTGCATGAAAAAGAGCAGCATGATCATTCTGCTAAACATCTTCCATAGAATAAAGGTAGTCATATAGATTTGGAAATACATAGAGTATATAGAGCACATTAAATTGACCATACAAGACATGGTCACATAATGACATCACAAGTTGACCAAAGAGATGTTTATAAAGCAATGTGAATGTAGGTGGGTCCACCGAGGGGCTCCATCGCATAACTTTAGTTGTCCTCCAGGGAGATGTCTTCATTTTACGTTTTAATTATACAGGGTGAGCTTCATGAGCAGTCTCTCATTAGAGTAATACCAAACGTGATCATTAGAGAGAGGCCAGCCTGAAATAAGATGCTCGGATATATTTATACACCCTGACCATCACCATTTCAAGGAGAGGATAAAGAAAGAAAAAGCCTCCCAAGGAATGTGCATTTTAGGCAGGATTTAAATGGTCACTTCCATGTATATCTGAGAAAGTTTCAGGAGAGCACATCACATGCAGATGCCACAATTCTTACCAGGTCGAGAAAATACCATCATATCACCCCAATTTGATCTGCCTTACATTGGCTGCCTGTTAAGTTCTGTATTTATTGTAATATATTTCTTCTTACCTATAATAGGTATTTGCTTGTAGCCATGTGGATTTGGAAATATATTCTACAGTATATACAGTATATTAAATTGACAGCACATTAAATCAGGGGTCACCAAACTTGTTCCTGGAGGGCCGATGTCCTGTAGATTTTAGCTCCAACCCTAATCTAACACACCTGGACAAGCTCATCAAGGTCTTACTAGGTTTACTTGAAACTTATTGGCAGGTGTGTAGAGGCAAGTTGGAGCTAAACTTTGCATGGACACAGGCCCTCCAGGACCAAGATTGGTGACCTCTGCTCTAAATAGTAGCTCAGGGATGGGCAAACTCAGTCCCAGAGGGCCGGTGTCCTGGAGAGTTTTGCTCTAACATTAATCAAACACACCTGAACATGCTAACCAGTGTCTTCAAGATCACTAGAAATCTATAGGCAGGTGTGTTTGATTAGGGTTTGAGCTAAAATCTCAGGACACCGACGCTCCAGGACCGAGTTTGCCCATGTCTGGTCTAACTCCTGTTTATCTAACCAACCTTCTATCTTGGTACAATCCCACCCGCGTTTTAAGATCTCAAAACTAAGGACTTCTGGTAGTACCCAGAATAGTAAAGTGCACTAAAGGAGGCCAAGCTTTTTAATATATGGCTCCTACACTCTGTAATAGCCTTCCTTATAATGCCCTAGGCTCAGACACACTCTCTCAGTTTAAGACTACATTGAAGACAATGCATCACATGACTGCAGGATACAGTTAAATCCATCTCTTCAAATGCGCTCTTTCACACTGACAGTAGTATATCTTGTTCAAATAAAGTATAAACAGCAGCTATGCTAATTCTCTTTTCTTTGCTTTCTATTTTCACCACGGGAGGCCCATTTCCATCTTGCCCATTGCACTGCAAAAAGCGATTACTTAATTTACTTTAAAAGTGAGTAAACTTAATGCTTTAAAAAGGACAAGTAGAAAAAGAAGTGAATAAAGCCATTGTAACTTGGAATTGTTAAGTCAACTTAACTTTATAATATGCACATAGGTCATTTACTTAATAACTTTAAGGCAACATGTTTACTCACTTTTCATTCATTCATTCATTCATTCATTTTCAACCGCTTATCCGGGGCCGGGTCGCGGGGGTAGCAGTCTTAGGAGAGAACCCCAGACTTCCCTCTCCCCAGACACTTCCTCCAGCTCCTCCGGGGGGATCCCGAGGCGTTCCCAGGCCAGCCGAGAGACATAGTCTCTCCAGCGTGTCCTGGGTCTTCCCCGAGGCCTCTTCCCGGTGGGACATGCCTGGAACACCTCCCTAGGTAGGCGTCCAGGAGCCACCTCAGCTGGCTTCTCTCGATGTGGAGGAGCAGCGGCTCTACTCCGAGCTCCTCCCGGGTGACAGAGCTCCTCACCCTTTACTCACTTTTTTAAAGTAAAAACAACTAACCATTTTAAAGCAATGGGTTGACTCACTTTTTTAAAGTAAAGTCTAGAAATTGCCTTTTACAGTGTGCCTATTTCCACCTCGGGATAGCCGAGGTGGGATGTCCATTCTGAGGCCACTCGATCAGATCCCAGAGACAAGGACTTGAAGAGATGATGCCCACCCTACGAGGACTTAAAGAGATGAAGCCAACCAGAGCTTGACATTAACACCCGCCAACCCGCCAAATGCGGGTAGATTTCAGCTGGGGCGGGTTAGACAGCCACCGCCACTAGCCACTTTGGCTGGTTGAAAATAATTTTTAAATTGTAGTTTTCTTAAAAGGCAGGGTTCGACAATAAGGATGGCCCAATATGCGTGCAAATGTGATCTTAGAATCGAGAAGCAGCACGACTGACAAAAAATAATTGTTCGCGCGAGCAAAAGAAAGCAGGTGAATACCGAATGAGAGGATGATCACTCGCGCTAACAGCTGACGTGATGCGTGCGACTGTTTAAAACGCGTGTGCGCTCCCGTCTCCTTGCATGACACAACCGTGCCTAGAAACGCAACTGGTGTGATCGGTTTTCTTTCAAATAGACTAGACAAAAAGTTATGCTCATGCACCCACAGTCTTGCTGCTTTCAGGAGATCCAGATTTGTCTTTTTGTAAGCAGCGCTGGTTGCTATCGCTTTAACCATTCTTTAGAACACATTATTAATTGGCCTAACGTTAACCCTGTGCGCGTGATCATCCTTTCACTATCACACACGGTATGTTGTTCACCTGCTTTCTTTTGCTTACAGTTATTTTTGTTAATATGGTTAATAACATTGTTATAATGGGAGATTAACTCCCCATCTATGTGTAGTTAACTGGTGATCTGGGACCTTTAGCCAGGACAGACTACTGTGATAGATAATTTTTTTTTAGAAATCTTTTGTTAAATAAAAACTATAGTATACAGCTATATTTAGCTTGTTTTGACATTTAACATTTGTGGAAAATAAATAATTACTTATTTATGTTTGGTGTGGTCAGAGGTAAATTTGGTAAATCCCTAATTTTGAGCTCTGAAAAGTCATGTGAAGTAAAAACTAATTGTAATACAACACTATGAAACCATGACCCGTTTGCTCATGCTCATTGAGCAAGCTCAAGCACGACACACAAACTTTTAGCATGTCAAAGTCAAATTTATGCATATAAAATATATTTTTCCAACAACAAAATTGTGGCTAGTGAAAATTCCGAGTGGCTAGTAATGTTGGAAAACTGCTAGCCACAGTGGCTGGTGATCAAAAAAGTTAATGTCAAACCCTGAAGCCAACCCTATGAGACCTTGAAGAGAAGAAGCCAACCCAACGAGGAGTTGAAGAGATGATGCCCACACTACGAGGACTTGAAGAGATGATGCCCACACTCTGAGGACTTCGAGGACAATGCAAACACCTAATACAAAAGTACACTTAATTGAAAATGTATTATACAGATAGACATCACCTTTTCAGAAGGACGGTATATACTGTATAACTGCAGGTTAACTAAACGGTCCACCCTATGCACGACTCCCTAATGTTTCAGATTTTGGCTGTATTAATGTAAAGCTGCTTTGAAATGATCATTGTGAAAAGTACTATTCAAATAAACTTGAATTGAGTTGATTTTGGGCAAGACCAAAGAGGAGAGTCCCACCACTGCATTTGCTAACTCTGAACAACAACTCCGCTGGACTGGATGTCCAAACAATGCGGTTTTCACGGATTCATTCAGCTGCACTGTATCTCTCGAGCCAATTTTCAATGTCCAATCTCTCAAAAGACTTTGTTTGCACAGATGTTTGCAGGACCTCTGTTTGACTGTGTGGTCTTTACACAACTGATACAGGAAATTCCATACAGTGTGTTGTTTCTAAGGGCCCTTAGAGTTTGTATATGCGAGCTATGACACAATTAATTTGTTTGCACATACGCAGCACAATCCTAAACATCCTTTACACACAGCCAACAGTTAGCTTGGAGACTGCAAACAAATTACACTTGAGTAAGAAAAGTCTTTAGTTTCTGACCTTCGGCTGAACCTTATAAATCAAGGTAAAGCGTACATTGTATCTGGAGCTGAGGTAATGCGAATCTCCCACTCCTGTGTAGGGGTGTTCTGGGATTTTAGTATCAGCTTGGAGAGTTCCCTATCATGGAGTTTATTTAATGAGAAAATGATGGATGTGTTAGGGTGTATTAATTTCGGGATGTGTGTATGATGGATCAAAAGTCATTTACTGTAATAATCTAAGCTTGAGTTGATCATGGCGATTTTGAAAAGAAAGAATCAGATTTGTGTACTTGTTATTCTTGGTACAGCATTTCTTTTTTAATTTCTTTTAATGACACTGGGCCACAAAATCAGCCATAAGTGTCTTTTTTTTAATTGAGATGATCTGAAAGTTCAAAAAAGTCTAAATACTGATAAAATTACCTTTAAAATGGACTAAATGTAGTGCTTAGCAATGGACATTAATAATCAACATTTGAGTTTTGATATATTTACAGTAGATAAGACTTTATTAGACTTTCTTTTCTCATAAGTTTTTTGTGTGTGTGTGTCTGGTCCAGGGTCTTTCTTAGTACTGGGTTGCAGCAGGAAGGGTATCCGCTGTGTAAAGCATATGCTGAAATAGTTAGCGGTTCTTTCCACTGTGGCGGCGACTCATAAATAAGGGACTACGCCGAAGGAAAATGAATGAATGAATGAATGAATGAATGAATGGTCCAGGGTCAAATTTAGGGACCCAACGTTTCTTAAGAACCCATTTCTCAATGGTTTAGTAGAGGTGGTTGGGTTTTGGCATAGGGTTGAAATTGATTGGGCAGAAATGTTTTAAGAACCAGCATCAATTTTAAGGTTTTGGATAAGAGTATGTATTTATACACTCTGAGAAATAAGTTTTTCATTTTTATGTAAAAAACAAATACACAAAAATACAAAAACCCCACTCAAACCTTACCATAAACAAGGTCTAAGCAGATCCTAATATATAAGATAAATGTAATATATACTAAAGATAAAGATACTAAAGATACATTTTCTATATAACAAAATAGATGTTATTTAAATTGTCATGATAGTACTGTATGTTGCCTCTGACACTTCCAATGTGCATTCAAGCTACTGTGTATTTTTGTCTTCAATGATAATTGATAAATGTGAATCTTCTTGCTGAATTTGACCTCAGTCTTTCAGGGCAGACATGCAATGCCAAAAACACTCACAGCCTGATTAATATGCACCTATAGATGGAGAAAAAAAGCTGCATTCTTAGTCTATCTTTGCTCAAAAGGGGCTTTTTTGCACTTGTGCTAAAGAAGAATTACTGTTTAAGTCTCAAATTGAACTTAAAATTGCATGTAAGTGCACTTAGTGTCAAATCAAATTACACCTAGGGCTGATGTAATCAAATAAAATGTCTGGAAAATAACTAAAAGCAGAATGAACACTGGTGTTGCTTTTCCAAGCTGGAGCAACTCTTAGACTCGAACGGCCTGAAATTATGCCATGCTTGTAGTTTTAAATGAATTTTTTTATATATCTTTTGAAGTAGATTAATGCTTAACATCAGCTATGCGTTCTAACTATAACCTACAATCAGTTGCCTGATTAATGTGTACATCTTCATGACAGATAAAATGAAGCTTAGTGTCTTACTTCAACATTGCGCAAAAAAAATGTTTTCCATTGAGTTTTATTCATTGTTTTATTCTCAAATCTATCTTAAAAGTGCATGTTAGTGCACTTACTGTCAAATAAAAGTACACTTTAATCTGGGTTTGAGGTAATATGAAAGGCCCTAAATTGTGTAGGGGTCTTCTTTCAAGCATGTCTGCAAGAAAAGTTGTCAAAATTACAAATATGTTGGGTTACGGTCCATTTAAAAACTCTACCCCTGTTGTATCCAGTATATTAAAATCAGTAAATTCTGGTTCGAGTCCCGGCTGGTTCAGTTGGCATTTCTGTGTGGAGTTTGCATGTTTGAGTTGTGTGGAGTTTGCATGTTGGAGTTTCCTCCGGGTGCTCTGGTTTCCTCAACAGTCCAAAGACATGCGCTATAAGTGAATTGAATAAACTAAATCGGCCGTAGTGTATGTGTGTGAATGAGTGTGTATGGATGTTTCCCAGTACTGGGTGGTTCATTTCGCTGTGGCGACCCCTGATGAATAAAGGGACTAAGCCGAAGGAGAATGAATGAATAAACTTTACTTCAAATTATGATATGATATTAAAGTTGATGTTGGCAAGATCCACATGACAGAGAGTGTTATGGTGATTCATAAGTGACAATGAGTACGTTTACATGGACACCGATTAATCCGGTTAAGATAATACTCTGACAATACTCAATACTCTCATTAAGAGTCCATCATGTAAACAGCAATTTTTTATTAATTTAATCTGATTAAGGTCATAATCAAACTAAACAGAAATCGAATTAAGACGTGGAGTATGCTGATTTCAGTCGCATTATTGAAGTGCAGTACAGACATGTAAACACCTTAATCAATCTATTACTGTCGTGTAGGATTTTGACCGCATTTTGCGACCAGATATTCCATACACACACGGCTATTTGACACTATTCTCGACACCTACCAGGTCAGTAAAGGACCACAGACACACACACTGTCACGCTCGATTGAGGGACATGAAGGCAGGAGAACACGAGATTTAACAAACACGAATTTATTTACAAACACTTACTACAAAGAAATGGGCAATTAATTTGTTTACATAATTTTTTATTTCATAAAGTGCACCTTAAAGGGTTCAATTAAAGGGTTACCTGTCCCGATTCTGCCACTTTGGTCTTGTTAATTCTTGTTTTGGTGGCAGAGTCCAGACACTAGTCCTGTCTTGTCTCGTATGTTGTGCTCGACTCGAGTTTTCTTAGGTCGAGCACTCATATTTTCTGTTTGTCTTCGTCTTCTGTATGAGCGCCGTCTTGGCCGCACTCGGGCCGTGTGCGCTCTCGTCCTGGTGTGTTTGTTGTTTAGTTCACGGAATAGTGTTTTTGTTCTCAACGCTCCAGTCTAGTTGGTTTAGGTTGCCGTTACTGACTTCTCTTAGAGTCTTCGGCGACATTGTTATGATATAGCAGTTAAGGTTTGGGTAAGGCTGTTTCAGAACTAACAGATAGTAACATTTCTCCAGGTTTTAGCTCAGTGAGCATAACACTTCCATGTCGTTTCTCAAAAGTGGAGACACAAGCCAGAGATGTTCTCCTGTTTACTTCTACACCAACTGCAGTCTAAGTAAACATTTAGCTCTTTTAACCAAACCCTGCTCTCAAGGTTTGACAAGTTCAGTGATTAACACTTTATTTATACATTTCCCCCATCAAAGGAGAGTCCAGTGGGCTTGAGGGATATGTATACATTATTCCTTGTCCAAAAATCTAAAAATAAATTGAGATGTCATGCTGAGAACCCACGAGTCTTCTTTCAAAAAAGCATAAAATGGCTCTCAAAGCTGCCTTATAATGTTTGTTCATACTGTAAGGCTTAATTACTGAAAAGACAAATGTTCGGATCATAGTTTGGGTCATTGCACATGATTACATACCAGTCTTGACACAGTTTTTTTGTCGATTCTTTGAAAACGTATTTAGCCAGAAATAAATATCCTTTTACAGAAATAAAACAGCAGGCTTTTCAAAGGGTGAGACTTGCTTCACTCCATCATCCAATTTTTCGTTACTCATAGTGGTTTGTGGTAAAGCGTTGCAGCACTAGCCTGTAATACTATCTGAGCAATTCTAAGCAAATTTAATGCCTTTTTTGTTTCATTTTACTTAGAGGGGGAAAAAAGCTTCACCCAAAGTTCACATAGACATCCGAGAGGAAACCTTCATGTCAGCATCCCGTTTGGCAGACTGTCCAATCTTGTTATTCCAAGTAAGCCATAAAAAGCAAGTTTGTCTATCTGACCAACTTCAAAATTCATCTTTTTTAATAACAAAGGCTGTTACAGCTCTGACATTCGGCACCCCTAGTATCTTTCCAATATTATTCCAATAAGAAGTCTAAAATCTATTTGTGCTCCTTGAGAGCTGCTCTTATAATGGATATGAACTCGCAGTGTTCCGTAGACATGGGTACATGGAAGTGTAATCAACTATATAAACTGACTTATCATGTCTCAGACTAAAATGCTCAAGTCATAGGACAAAATGGCACCATGCCTGATTGAAAGGCTTCAGGTATTTGAAAGTTACAAACAATTACGCCAGGAGTCCCACTCTCCTAAATTAACATGGGCTCATTTATCACTCCCTCATTGGTTGCCCTTCCTTGCACCACTTTTGTAGGTACTTCTCTTTCTGGAGATTCTCTGATCCACTCATCTAGCAATCACTATTTAGCCATCACCTAATTAATTTAGGCTTCTCTGGAGTTGACAAATGTGCTGTCGTGTTTACTTACATTTTTTTCTGAACACAATGAAGAGGCCTAAAATACACGTTTCATGGGTACAGACTGTAACAGTCTACCAGAGCATGACGCCACTAATTACCTGCTTCTCTGGCCAGAATGGGCAGCCTTGCCCTAACTCTGTAGACAGTTACAGGTTTCATGGATGCAGATCATAACAGCCTGTCCTATGGAGACATGGCTAATACATACATACGCCCAGTCCAGATTACAGCACCACAATTTACATACCTGGAATGTGTGATCTAGAATGCTGCATGACAACTTACCTGGGCTTAATGGTCAACTTTGACAGTTGTGAAGGCTGGTACCTACATGAAGAAGTCTTGCTATTGTAGAGACATCATATGCATACAAGTTTTGTAACTGAAACAGACTGCGGTGTAACCACATAACTTCAATATGATTGCACTGCTCACTTAGTGGCTCTTCTGCATAGCTTCTGTTGTGGTATCTTCATTCTGAAGATAAACGTCTGCTGGCAGGCTTGGCTTGATATTGTACCGTAGATTTGTTCACCCACACTTTTCACTCGAGTCTGCAATTTCGTAAACTGAATTTTAAGTGATAAATGTATGTATTTTACTATGACAAAATGAACTATGAAAGAAATATTCGCAACGAAACACATAATATAAATGATCTAACAAATTCCTAGAGCGTAATGCTCAGTTCACACCAAGTACGGAGCGCCGTGTCACTCGCTCTAACTTACTCATGGAAAGCTTTTCATCGCACTCAAATGTTTTGATCTTGTGCGGAAGATGCGTTTGAGGCAAATTCGCAGCAAACTCTAATAGTTTAACTCTATATTTGGTCCCACTTTATAATAAGTGGCCTTAACTAATATGTACTTACTGAATTTAATAATTTGTTACAATGTGCTTACTGTATTAATGTGCATGTTTTTACATTGTACTTATGCTTGATTAAACACCTGCATGTAATTA
>CAIGQW010055747.1:1998271-2017314 GCA_903798125.1 Danio choprae | reverse complement strand
AAAAAGGGGAAAAAATTGACTTAAAATATGTGTGTACAGTGTGTACTGTATATAAATAAATTATATATTATTATTTATTTATTTATTTATTATTATTCTTTTTTTTTCAATCTATAAGAAACAAGACTTTCCCCAGAATAAAATAGAATAGGAAATACTGTTGAAAAAAAGACCTTGCTCTGTTAAACACTACTTAAAATAAAGGAAATAAAAAATAATAATATAAAGTAAAATACAATTTTTTATATAAAAAAAATATATAGCAATTTTCCCCTCAACTGTTAAGCCTATATATTAACAATATATACCAATACATTTAACAATAAAATTGCTGGCAGCAGTTTTCAGCCACCACTGGCTCCTCTAATAACAAGAGTTTCTGAATTATACATTTAGTCCCTTAATCAATGCAGAAGTAAGCTAGTTCCTGTCAGTATCCTCCAGTATATTCACATTCACATGCGGCAACCGTGACAATAAGTTATTATGGTCACAATAAGTTCAAATTAAATGATAAGTTCGTGTTTGCAGCATCAAGCGGCATATCATAATGTTTTTGTACGTATAAATAAATGAAAGCATTTGGCACTAGAAGCTTTGCACATTTCAAGCTGGCTTTGCCAAAAGAAAAAGGAATGAGGAAGAAGGTCCCTGTTCAATAGCAACACAACAGGTAGCCTAGTGGTCAAGGTAGTCAACAGAATGATACAGTTTCAGGTGAAAACCCTGCTGTTATCATTTATAACAGCAAGAGTGGAACACTTTTCCACCAGGATAGACTGAAAGGGCGATGAACCGGTCAATCTGTGTGCAACAGTGCCATCACAGAGGTCAAACAAGCAGACATGAGTCCCATCAAAGAGGTGGGCATCAGAGGGAGGGAGGTAGACGGCAAACTGTTGTAGCAAATGAAGTCTAGACCATCATTTTACAGTAGATGCGAGAAGCAGAGACCATGGCAGAGGTGCCAAAATTACTGTAAACCCAGTCTGAAAAGGTCAACCACAGTTCTAGTTCAGTTCATGTCTGTAGGCTACACATAAATAAAATAGTGTTAGCACTTACAGTTCATTCATTTTCCTTCGGCTTAGTCCCTTTATTCATCAGGGGTCGCCACAGCGAAATGAAACGCCAACTTAACCAGCATGTGTTTTACACAGCGCATGCCCTTCCAGCTGCAACCCAGTACTGGGAAACATCCATACACACTCATTCACACACATACACTACAGTCAATTTAGTTTATTAAGTTCACCTATACCGCATGTGTTTGGACTGTGGGGGAAACCGGAGCACCCAGAGGAAACCCACGCCAACACGGGAGAACATGCAAACTCCACACAGAAATGCCAACTGACCCAGCCGGGACTCGAACCAGCGTCCTTCTTGCTGTGAGGCGACAGTGCTAACCACTGAGCCACCGTGTCGCCACACCTACAGTTAACAACTATAATAATATATAGTGAAATACGTTCTAGGTTTTGAAAATATATATATATGTTTTATATTCATTGATCATTAAAAAAAACAACCTTTAAAACAACATAAAATAGAATTTGACAGCTTTTTAATAGTGTATTTTTGACCCTGGACCACAAAACCAGTCATTAGTGTATTTGTATTTATAGTGTGTCTATCCATTATTGTATGGTTTGGTATCATAAGACAATGTTTGTTAAAGATACAACTATTTTGGTATCTGAGGGTTAATTAAAAAACTAAATATTAAGATGTTTTTTTAATTGTCCAAATTAAGCTCTTAGCAAGGGATGCTATGAATCAGAAAATGCTATTAATAAAAAAAAAAGTTTTTATATATAGAATTATAACAAAAAATATTTATGAAACATGACCTTTACGTAATGATTTTTGGCATAAAAGAAAGATAAATCATTTTCAGTCATACAGCATATTGTTGGCTATTGCTAAAAATATACGTGCAATATTGATTTTGTGAACTATTAAAATAAAATGTTACAAAATATTGATATTATATATAATATTATATATTTAATGTTTATATTGTTGATTTTTTATTATTATTTATTTTAAATAATAATTATGTGATATAATATTGTTATAATACATATTAATATTTTTTTTGCAGTTTTTTGGGTTAATTCTTTATACACTGGCCTGCAAACTTAATTATAAATTAATTAATTATAATAACTCGCAACAACTATCAACATACTAAATGTGTTGTCTCTATTTAAATGCACTCAAAAGAAAATGATTTCGCTGCTTGATCAAACTACTTATTTAAAATGAGCTGAAACAACACAAATCTTGAGATTTTTTGGGGACAACTTAATTGTTTTATGTTCAATCCACTTAAATCTGTTAAATTAACTTAATTGATTTGTATGTGGACAATATGAATTGTGTGGAACCCTGCATTTTTTACAGTGTCTATAACTAATAAGTTAAATCTGATCAATATGTTTCTGATCAATAGGTCTGATCACTAAACAAGGAAAGCATGACTTTGTACTGTACGTCTCTCTCCACAATTTATATTTCACTTTGTTTATAGTCAGTCATCTACACATTAGTTTTCTGGCATTTTCTACATGGTACAAATGCAGGGTAACTCTGCAACAGCCACAGGAGGGCAGTATTGAGCTATGGCCAGTACCGAGCAACAGCCACAATCAGTCGAGAAACTTTTGTGTGGAGGATTAGGTTCAGAATCATGGCTGCAGACCAAGACTGTGTCTGAAATTGCCACATAATGTACTTTTATCGTACCTTTTACCTCAGTGCACATTTTTTGAGGGGACAGCCATCTGTAGTGGCGTCTGAAATCATATATTGAGTGCAATCATTCAGTACTATAATACACCTAAAAAAAACTGTTCAACTGATGCAGGTGAAAGGTAGGCGGTTACACTCTTGAAAGCTAAGGTTCTGTAATGGCGTTGATGGCTCTATGAATAACCATTATCATCATCTTTCTACTGCACAAATGCTTATTAACAGTGAAGAAAAAGGTTATTTATAGATTTTCATATTAGTTTTTACACTAAGAAACAAAATAGCTGTTTTAAGAGCTGTTCACTGAAAGGTTCTTTGGGGAACCCAGAATTATTCTACACTGTAAAAGATATGGCTGACAACTTTTTTTAGTTGAATCAAATTAACCTTTCTAGTCATCTCAGCTGACTAAAATATCAAGTTAAACTTTGTATAACCTAAATTAGTGGAAACCTGAATAACTTAATAAATAACTTGTTGTCTTGACATTTTTTCTTTACAGTGTATAGCATCGCTGTGAGAACACCCTATATTAGAATATTTATTGGTAAAGGGTTTGAAAACTTCACCCTGAAATTAAAATTTGGTTATTAATACTCACCCTCATATTGTTCCAATTCACTGAGACCTTTGTTCATCTTATGAACACAAATGAAGATATTTTAGATGAAATCCGAGAGCTCCCTCATCCTCCATAGTCAGCAATGGTCATGAGATGTTCAAAGTCAAGAAAAGGAACCAAAAACCTATTCAAAACGTTCCATGTGAACTCATACAAAACTCCAAGAACACTTTTGTATGAAAAAAAAAAAACTTTTAATAATTTATTTTTGTTTTATTACCCATAGTAAACCTTTACCCTGACCGGATGTGGAAGACAGTGGCTGAATGAAAGTCTCAGGAGTTTGAAACGACATGCGAGTAATTAATGACATAATTTTCTTTTCTTTTTTCAGCTTTGACCATTTCAATGTGGTGATGTCATTGGCCCCTGCTTGTTGTCAAACTATTTATTCTATTCAGAATGGGAACAAGAGGCGGTTCATAACTAACATTATTACACGGCTGTCTGGTATACTTTATTCTGATTGGACAGTCGCAACATTCGTTATTCCGTATGTCATTCTGAAATAACAACCACTGAATAACACAGGCTCATCCGGGTACTTCGGATCATCTTGACCGTCAGAGAGTTCACATCCATAGATTCGTGTCTGTTTATAGCACTGTTTTTGGTGACATCTTGTGACTGAGTAATATGTAGGTTAGTGTATGCTCCATCCGCTCCATTTAGCCATTTTTGTTTCTAAAATTAATAAACTTTTACGGCTCAGAACAATGTTAAGTTGATTGACGATGCTTTCAAACGCTCCCTTAAACGCTTTCAGAGAGATTTGTGACATCACTGTGTGTCAGTGATGTCATCATCACACAAGCAGCCAATAGTGTTCAGCTCTTTCTGATGACTCGGCCCTCAACAATTCATTGGCTGTGGTTTGGGGGATGAATGGAGCTGTTGGGCGATAGAAATCGTCTAGTGTGTGACCGGAGCACCCGGAGGAAACCCACGCCAACGCGGGGAAAACATGCAAACTCCACACAGAAATGCCAACTGGCCCAGCCGGGACATGAACCAGCTACTTTCTTTCTGTGAAGCGACAGTGCTAAACACTGAGCCACTTTGCCGCCTAGGTTGTGTTTTAACACATATATTTTATCAATAATTTATGGTTTATTAATGGTCAATTAATTAATTAATTAATTAACAATTAATGGTCAATTAATGTTCAAACCAGTAGTTCTCAAAATAAATCACATGCTGTAAAAAGATATAGAAAGAGTTTCCATATTTTGTGATTCACATGTGTTTTCTATTTACGATCGCCAATTGCATTATGGGACCCTGATCTCTGCTCTGTTGAATTTTGGTTTAGAAAACTCAACTCTGCAGTTCAACAACGTTATTTTTATTGACATTTTAGTAGTTTGGAACAATACATTGTATAATAAATAATAATACAATAATATAAAATAACTGGCAGTTTATAACCATGTCAATAAAAGTAACCTTTTCAAACGTTTCAACATCAAAAGTTGTTGGAGGAAGGATCAAGGTCCCATAATGCAATTCGAAAGCATAAATAAACTGAAGAAAAAGAACCACGAATCACAAAAACATGGAAAACTACTAATTTATGGATGTGTTTTCCGTGCAGGTGTGTTCCAAGAGAACAGAACGGGATTTACTCAAATACATCCAAGCTATTAACTTACTGTAGACTGTGATTTGTGCAGTCCACAATGCCGTCCAGCTGCCTACAATTTTAAAACTATGCTTAGACTATTAGTTACTGGAATGTGCTGCATTTAACTTCGGCTCACATTCGGAGCATGCGATGTTAGACTGTCCTACATAATATCTGGTAGGGCATGATAACTCTTCAAAATGATGAGGGCGGAGAGCGTTTTGTGACCAAACAGGCACAGTATGGACTCATGATTAAACCTGTCTGGCTAAAAATTCTCAGTGAATTAGACTAAATAAATATAATCTCTGATGGTGCTGAGAATGTAGGCAATGACATCTCTTAATTGAGTGCTTAAAGTAGAGTAAATGTGTTGCTGCTTTTAGTCTAATGGATAAATCCTTACTGGAGAACTAAATGTGCCTTTAGTTTGGTGCTAATTCAAAACTTTCAACAGTTCTACATATTGTGCTTTTGGGAAGGTGAATGATGTACAGCAACACTGGATGAAGACTGTACTTCTAATAGTTCATACATAACAAATAGCCATTGGTTGCCTTAATATCTTCTTTTCTACTATGGATGTCAATGGCTACCAGTCAAAGACAGAAACCCATTAAAGAGTCATCCCAAAATGAACATGTGCATTTGAACACTAAAGAAGATATTTTGAAGAAAGCTGAAAACCTGTACCATTGACTTATGTGTTATTGGCAGTATTAGCCATTGTCAGGTACAAGAAACCGAAAGCATTATTATTTATGTTAACTGTTATTTATATATAAATATATTTCAGTGTTCAGAGCTCACATTCCACACTCTTCACTTGTGTTCATAGCATTTATTTGTTTGTTTGTTTGTTGTTGTTGTTGTTTTTTACATTGGATTTAGGTTGCTTTCACACTTGTAGTACGTTTCCTTTGGTCCAGACCAAAGTTAAAATGATACAGTATAGCATTTTCACTAATTTTGGTTCCATTTCACACCAGACCGAGGCTGCGTCCAAAATCGCCTACTACTCATTAGGTACTGCAGTTGAATTTAAATGTACTACTCGGCCGTTACAAAAGTACGTTCCATACAGTATGAATGTCAGTAGTATGAATGGAACTTGGACGTACTACATCCGCCATTTTGTAATGATCACTTGACCTACCTGCATCAGTTGCGTCGCTTCTTTCCCATTCATGAATTCTCCCGTGGTGCATCATGGGAAAGCTAGAGTGCGTCCGATGCGCACTTCAGAATCTCGCCGGAAGTAGTAAGTACTTCTCGCATACTGTTTTTCAAATTCTATGAATTCGGACATACTACTCTGCTCACATACTGTTTATAGTGTATTATATAGTATGGAAGTATGCAATTTCGGACGCAGCCCAACTGTTCTGAACCGAGCCAAAAAGCAATCATGTCCACATTAGTCATTGGCTAGATGATTTTCCTGAACTGCATTTTGATTGGTCAGATTTAGCGTGCGCAAAACTCACATGCGTAACAAATGGAAGTAAACAAAGAGCGTAGGAAAAGTCAGCAGGCACAATGAACCTCCTCGCTGTAAATTGTCAAAAAATGTTTTCTCATCCCAGAATGCACATCGCAGCTAACTACGGCAGCTGGTTTAGTCCAAAAGAAGCAAAGTACTTGTTGCATTTGGATTGGTTTGAGGCCGGTTCACGTTCTCACCACAAACAAACTACTCCAGGGCCCACCTCTTCAAGCAGGTCTCGGTACACTTGTTTGGACCACTTTTGGTGTGCGCCCAAGTACAATTGGCGCTTTTAAACCTGCCCAAACATCCCGAACCAAAAAGGCAAACAAACTCTGGTATGTTTTATCCAAACTAAATGAGGCAGATGTGAACACACCCTTAAATATATAGTCTTTTGTTTTTGTTTTAGTAGCCTATCTAGCAGAAATGAATTATACAGAATAAAATATTTGTTACTTTATATATCTCCATTTTTTACATATACATTGGAATCAAAACTGAGAATTGCTACAGTAATAATCTGAAATCATTAGGCGGAACAGTTGATAAAATGTAGACGATACCCAACCCTAGCTATGTAGTTTCTTTTCAAACACAATATATGATATTTCCTGACATGATGCACAGATCTTCTTATCTCTCGGGATGTGAAAGGGGCATGAAGAGGAGAAAAAAAAAAAGTTTTGATCCCACCTTATATTAGGTGTCTTTCCTGTGAATTAACAATCCCCATCCAGCCTGATGAAGTTTGAGAGCTACTGCAAAGAATACTGGGAGAAATTGCACAAAAATGGGTATGATGAGTTTGTAGCATCATACTCAAAAAGACTCTAATTGGTGCCAAGGGTGCTTTAACAAAGTACTGAGCAAAGGCTTTGTATACTTGACTTGTTTTTCTTCATTTTTTTTATTTTATATAAATTCAAAAGATTTCAAACAACCTAGCGGCCAATTGAATATCTTAATATCCAAACGACATCAAATTGACATCAAAAAGCAATTACAGGACTGTCCTGTAATCAATGTTCGGTGTGTTTTTGTCACCAATATTAGTTACCACATCAAGGTAGTTTACATGAATTGTAAGGATACAAAATCCAGTATAAATTTGTCATTTGGAACCGAAGTTTTCAGATAAAACAAACTTTACCTATAATATAATATAATATAAGATGGTCAAACGGCCATCAGTGTGTAGATGTCAAATGAACGTCAAGGTTTTGACATCAAAATCGGATTGCATTTTTGACGTGTTTTTTGACGTTATGCTTGATGTCAGTTTGATGCCATTTTGACATTAAGCTGGGAAACATCTTTTCCATTGCCATTATAGGATACTGTATTGTTTCTATAATTTAATGAAAACAATAAATTGGAATAAGGCTGTAACATTGCAAAACATACACAGAAAAATGTCTGAAAAGAACACTCCAGATAGTAAAAATATTGAACCACATTCCATTGTGTATTCACAGGTGTATAATAATAAGATTACTCCACCATTTGTGTAAAAATAACATTTAACATTATGCAATGTGGGGCGACACGGTGGCTCAGTGGTTAGCGCTGTCACCTCACAGTAAGAAGGTCACTGGTTCGAGTCCCGGCTGGGTCAGTTGGCATTTCTGTGTGAGTGTTTGCATGGGTTTCCTCCGGGTGCTCCAGTTTCCCCCACAGTCCAAAGACATGCGGTACAGGTGAATTGAATAAACTAAATTGGCTGTAGTGTATGAGTGTGTATGGATGTTTCCCAGTACTGGATTGCAGCTGGAAGGGCATCCGCTGTGCAAAACATATCTTGGATAAGTTGGCGGTTCATTCCGCTGTGGCGACCCTTGATAACTAAAGGGACTAACCCGAAGGAAAATGAATGAATGAGTTATGCAACGTGTCGGACATGACATCATAATGATATAATTGTGATTTTAGTGTTGGAATATGACACTGGATATGTGTCAAAACATTGCAAATCCTGCTAAACTTTGTTACAGCCTCAGAAACTACAACGTCTAACCAGCAAAATACATTTTAAATGAGGAGTCTGACTGAAAACACATTGTATTTCAGACACTTTGCCTATATTAACATAAAAAAACACATTTACATGACACATTGGCATTTTTCCCATATTAATATACATATGTAAAATAAACTTCCAAATGATGATTTGTGTGAATATAAATACTGGTTCCTCTATGTATTTCTCTATGTATTTATTCAGAAAAAAATTGCATTAGAAACGGCAACCTCTAATCAGAAAAAACACACAGAAAAACAGTATTTTTAATGAGCTGTTCAGTCGATGGCTAAAAAAAACACACATTTACATATATGGCACATTTTCCCATATGTGTAAACAAATGTGCAAATGAAACGTCCAATCTCATTTAAGTGGTTTAAACGATGTTGCGCTGGAATGTAAATATTGATCTCTCTATGCATATCTAATGAGAACATTTGTGCGTCTTTTACTATGAGCAAATTAAACCATTTTCAATGGCAATACGCACACTCACATGCAAAGAACCAACTACTTATTTTTTTTTGTTTATGCATTATTAACAAGAACAAGCATGGAGAATTTCATTATACAGCAAAAAGTATTTCACATGCTTTAGCAACAAGAATTAAACAAGAGAGAGAAAAAGGAAATAAATAAAAGAAAGAGAGGTTACATATTCATCAGTTAACATACAATTATACATTTTATACATCAGTACAGTTTTAACTGGCATTTGTGGATGTAACTACGTATCGTGGTGCTTGACAAAGGTTTGCCAAAGTAGTTCTGAGCCCATGTGGTGATATCGCTTATAGATGAATGAGGATTCTTGATGCAGTGCCGCCTGAGAGATCGGAGATCATGGTGGTTCAGCTTAGGCCTGCGCCATTGTCCTTTACGCACTGAAATTCCTCCAGATTCCTTGAATCTTTTAATTATGTCATGCACTGTTGAAGGTGAAATATCCAAATGTCTTCCTATCTTTCTTTGAGGAACATTGTTTTTAAACATTTCAATTTTCTCACGTATTGATATATGATCTCTTATGATGTTTATAATATTGCAACCATATATTTATGTTTCTGCTGTAGCAAGATTGGAATAGATGTCAAAAAGTTGCATCGTCAAAAATCTATATTTATATATTACTACATATGACTGTACTAACATATAAACCAGCAATTTTATATATGTGGCACATCTACATTTTTTCCCCATATGAGAATACACTGAAATGACTTTGCGCCAGGATGTAAATATTGATATATCTCTACATGCAACTCTAATGAGAACAAATGGGCATCTTCAGCCACGAGCATATTAAACCGTATTCAATAACCGTACACTTGTATGCAAACAACCAACTATTTTAGCATATTCAATTTCATATTCACAGGTTTATGGATAAGTAAATAAAGCCCATAAATTATTAATTAAGTTGCCATGGTATGCACTGCATAATGGCATATTTTGGAGATGTCCTACTATTTGTCATGTTAAAATCAAACAACATTATGCCGCGCATCTGATGATACGAACCCAAAAACAGCAACTTGAATAAACACACAGAGTCACTGTGTGCTTTTAAAAGCCCGAAAAGGTGGTCTGAGCTCTGTGAGTGTGTTTGTGTGTCAGCCTGTGTTTATTGTGTATATCTGAGGGCTCTGTGCTTTATTCACATGGGTAATCTGGCGGCCAGTCCTAACGAGGCTGTCACAAACTCCCCATAATGAGCCTCAAAAAGATGAATGTAAAAACGCATCCATTACCAGGCCTTCATCTTCCTGTTCATTAGCTTAGCATAAGGTTACAATACATTACTCTGGCCCCTAACAACACCTCTCGCTACCCTGAGGAAGAAAAACTCCGTTGTGGTCCCCAAGATCTTGCTATGGAAACAGAATAAAAAAAGAAATTTGTATTATTATTATATTATGTTATTCCTCTTCTGTTTGTGCCCGCCATTGAGTGATACAATGTAAAGTTCCCGTTGAATAAAAGGCACAATATGTACCTCAAATCAGAAAAAGGTGGGACAGTATGGAAAATGCTAATAAAAAAGAAAGTAGTGATTTCTAAATTTACTTTGACTTGTATTTCATTACAAACAATACAACAAACATTATTTAATGCGGGGTGGCATGGTGGCTCATTGGTTAGCACTGTTGCCTCACAGCAAGAAGGTCGCTGGGTCAAGTCCCGGCTGGGTGAGTTGGCATTTCTGTATGGAGTTTGCATGTTCTTCCCGTGTTTGCGTGGGTTTCCTCTGGGTGCTCTGTTTTCTATTGGACAGTATCCACCTGTCTCTTGGAGACAGGTCAGGACTGCAGGCAGGCTAGTTAAGTACCTGTATCCTCTTCCTTAACAGCCAAGACTTTGTAATGTGTGCAGAATATGGTTTTGCATTGTCTTGTTGAAATTTCCCTGGAAAGGAAGGCTCCGAAATCTCAGCGTACTTTTCAGCAATAATGGTGCCATCACAGAAGTGCAAGTTACCTTTGCCAAGGGCACTGACACAACCCCATACCATGACAGACCCTTCTTTTGGACTTGAACCTAAAATACTGATTCATCTGACCACAGTACACGTTTTGACTCTGTGATGGTCCATCCCAGATGTCTCTACGGTGCTTCTGGACACTGTTAATATAGGGCTTCCTTTTGCCACAGTACAGTTTTAACTGGTATTTGTTGATGTAACTAAGTATTGTGGTACTTGACAAAGGTTTGTCAAAGTAGTCCTGAGCCCATGTGGTGATATCGCATATAGATGAATGAGGTTTCTTGATGCAGTGCCGCCTGAGGGATCAGAGATCTTAGTAGCTCAGCTAAGGTTTGTGCTCTTGTCCTTTACACATTGAAATTCCTTCAGATTCCTCCTGATTTGGGGGTATATATGTATGTATATTTCCCAGTGATGGGTTGCAGCTAGAAGGGCATCCGCTGCGTAAAACATATGCTGGATAAGTTGGCGGTTCATTCCGCTGTGGTGACCCCAGATTAATAAAGGGACTAAGCCGAAAAGAAAATGAATGAATGAATGATATAAATATCAGAGAGAGAGAGGGAGAGAGAGAGAGATACTCCGACTGTTTATTTCTTTTATTTTATCATTTGTCTTTTTATTTATTGTAATAACACTTTTACTTAGTATTTACTATTAGTACTATTATTTTTTTATGCACTCCTCCTGGATGCATCTTTAAAAAAAAAAAATCTTCAATGCATCTTTAAAAATAAAAAGAACTCAAATTATTAAATAAAAAAAGGAAAATAAAATCTCCATAGAGTCAGTAAGTGGTCTGATGAAACAATACACACTTGCAGGAATTATCATAACGGCGTTTGGCAGATATGCTGTCACTCTGTTTCTATTGTATCTGCTCTTTCTTTGTCTTGTGTCTTCTTTTGCCGAGCGCAGACAGTATGGTTCGTTTTTGGCAGGCGGCCTCGGTTTCCACAGCAACTTTATAATTGCTTTGGAAACAGTCCAGACGCTACTGGATGCCGAGGAATTATTGATGTCAAAAAGAAACATGTATGAAATGAGGAAATATGCATGCAGCCATATGGTCCTGTGCACATCCGTGTACGGCGAAACCGTGGCGTCGCCTTTTACAATGTTTTTCAAAGACAATTAAAATGTCACAACACATGCTCTGTAAAATGCTTAAGTGATTGGGCGTATTATGACTCCATTAGGGCATTCTGCATGTCACAATATTACTTCATATGATTTAAGTGTGAAGTCTTGAAGTATTTAATGGATGCAAAAATCTTTTGAGTCACAAAGGTGGCATGCTATCTGTATATTAATTGACGTACTGTAAACACTGAGATTGGTGTCAGTACATATTCAATTCCATCTGATCTCAAGGAGCAGAATGATTGCCTTTAAAGTAATAAATAAATAATTGATAAATAATGAGATGAATGAACTGATCGTAAACTGAACTGTAAATTGTAAAAATTTTGTTAATTGAAATAAATTAAAATACTGAATGACAATATTTAAAAAAAATCTTAAAAGAAAATGTACAATTGTTACTCTGGTAATTAAATTAAGGTATTAAAATTACTAAAATGGAAATAAAAAAAGCATTATTATGACAAAAATAACATTATTAAAACAATGGAAACATTTTATAAATTATAATAATAATAATAAAAATAACAATAAAAAAGAAAGATACTAATATTAATTATTATTATAGTTCTTATGATTAATTGTATGCATATGAATATTGTTGTTAGTATTATTATTATTATTAATATTATTATTATTGGTTGTTATATATTATAAATTCAAAAAGGCGATTAACAATATTACTTACACAAACACATGTAAAATATTTACACATATTACATTTCTGTATACAAATATATATATATATTTTGAACATTTTAAAATTTCTTTTTTATATGTAACATATTACATGTACACTACCAGTCAAAGGTTTGCAGTCAGTCCGATTTTTAAATGTTTTAAAATAAGCTTCTCCTGCTCACCAAGGCTGCATTTACTTTATCAGAAATACATTACAAACTGTAAAATGTTGTTCCACTATAAAACAACTGTTCAAAAGTAGTTTTAATTTAATAATCTATTCCAGTGATTTTAAAGATGAATTTTCAGCTTCATTACTCCAGTATTCAGAGTCACATGATCCTTCAGAAAACACTCTAATAGTAATAATAATAATTATTATTATTATTATTATTAATTGTAATAGTAATAAAAGCAATAATGACTGTAGTAATAATTTCATGTGAAACTACATACAATAAGAAAGCAGTTATTTAAAATATTAAAACTTAAAAAATAATAAAATAAATATTTAACAATTTATCATTTATTTTACATTTAATAAATGCCTCCTCGACGAACAGAATAATTTTCTGAAAAAAAGATGAAAAAAACCAGACCCCAAACTTTTAGTGCATGTACTTTCATACATTTATTTATTTTTATTTATTTATTTATTTATGCATATAAATAAGTGCCCTGTAATGGATCAGACGTCTTTTGCACGCTTAAAATAAAGGTTCTTTATTGCTTCTGAAAGTTCCACAAAGTGCCTTTTAAATCCACAGAATTTTCTCCATTCAAATGTTCTTTAAAATGCAAAATAATAATAATAATAATAATAATAATAATAATAATAATAATAATAATAATAATAATAATAATAATAATAATAATAATAATAAGTAAAATGCTCTGCACACAAAAAAATACACTGGAAATGGTTGTTTAAAGAACTGTTGACTGAAAGGTTCTTAGGGGAACCAAATAAAAGTGTTCTCCCCTGGCATCACTGCAGAAAAAAAATGAATTTAAATGTGTAATTAGATCTTACTGATCAGCTAAAATGTTCCTCATTCTGATGAAGCAGTCTGAACATTGAGCCGCATGTAAGTGCAGAGGTTTTCTGTTTTGATTTGCGTGAGTAATGTCTTGAAGAAGTAGGACAAGTGCTTGGCGTGACGAAGAATCTTCCAGTGGTTTCTCCTTCCTCTATAAGATGTTCCTCCTCTGCCCAAATGCTGCAAGAGTCACAGACACATTAACCAGGGCTCCGGTGACACTCATTAAAGTAACATATCGAGTCCCCAGGTGAATTAGTAGGCAAATGCTTTATTGCTTTACATAGGCATTAAAAAAAAAAAAAATATATATATATATATATATATATATCGTTATAGTGTGAGAGAAAAAAACACGCAGAGCTCTCAGTCTTCAACACTGTGGCGCATTTCTCATTGTGTTATGAAAGAACGTGCTAATAGGAGATGAAAATGACTTCCTGGCTGGTCTTTTTTTTTGCTTATTGTGGGGTTAATTATGCCCTGTGAGTCTCTCTCGGGTGCGAAGAGGCTGAGAGATTGGTGTGAAGTTTTGTTGAATGGAGCAGAGGCCAACAGACTCGCCAAACACACACATGCTAACGCTAACAGTATACAAAGGCAAGTCTTCGCAGCTGTGGACAGAAGACACGGGCTACGATTGAGCGCTGCTAAATATTTGAGCTCATCAAGATCGCAGGTCAACATTGTGTGTGTCACCGGTTGATTAGCAGTGTTTGCTAAAGCTAGCAGCAATGATATTGCAGAGTTAGCATGTGCATGTCTGATTTAGGATTTGCATAAAATGAGCAAAACAAATATCTTTGATTAAGAGAACGCTCATTTTAATGAACTGGATAGCAATCGTGCGTACCATCCTAGTTAGCGTGTAGCAAAATCAATATTTTACACTCAAAAATAAAAAGATTTTTGCTTCTTGTTCAAACTACTTATTTAAAATGAGCTGAAGTAACACAGTTCAATCTAACTTTATTTGTATAGCGATTTTTATAATAATAATTATTGTTCCAAAACAGCTTCACAAAAAGCGCACGCTATTACATTACAGTCACAATCAGAAACATTACGGAGTTGTCTATAGGGTGGACAGTAAATATACATAGTTAATCTGCAGTTATACAGTATTTTCAACAAAGGTGATATCTATGTGTACAATACATTTTGAATCATGTGTATTTGTGTATTGCTTTAGTGTTTATGTTGTCCTCCAAGTCCTTTGAGGGTTGGCAACAGTCTAACCGTTGCTTTGAAGCCTCCAAAAAGATGGTTTACTATGTTTTAGTACTCATATTTAACTGTCTCCCCCACTTTTTGAAGGTAGACATGAAAATGATACGGTCAACTTTAATGATTGCCAATCTTCAATGCTTTGGTGCGCAGATTTAAGCTTGGTCTCTTTTTAAAGAAGTTTAAAAAGTTCAAATTCGGTACCAATCGGTACTGAAATTTGAAAAACATTTCCCGCTAACATTTAAGCGCTGTGGCGCACGTTCTTAAACAGCGCTTATTTGCTGTTGTGTTCACGTGCTCAACAGAAATGACTGTGATTGGCCGTGAAGGTCATCAGTCCACCAAACTCACCGCTGTTTACTGAGTGTAACCACAAATATAGGGACACTGGAGCGTTTCAAAGTCACGTCAATCAGCTGGTTTGTCTATAAACTGACATACGAGCGATCCGCTGATGAATCGCAGCTTTAAAACACTCCAACATTAGTAAAGTAGACATGAAGTTCTAAAGTGGTATAGGCAGTTTGGGGGTATTTAAGTTGAATTTAGCCTCTAAAAAACAGCTGAACAAAATTATACATGTGAATTGCTGTAGCAAAGTAATAGTTTTAATGACTAATAAATAATAATAACTAATAAAACAGTAGTTTTAATAATAGGGCGACACGGTGGCTCAGTAGTTAGCACTGTCACCTCACAGCAAGAAGGTCGCTGGTTCGAGTCCAGGCTGGGCCAGTTGGCATTTCTGTGTGGAGTTTGCATGTTCTCCCTGTGTTGGTGTGGGGTTTCCCCCACAGTCCAAAGACATGCGCTACAAGTGAATTGAATAATCTAAATTGTCCGTAGTGTATGTGTGTGAATGAGAGTGTATGGGTGTTTCTCAGTGATCGGTTGCAGCTGGAAGGGCATCTGCTGTGTAAAACATATGCTGGATAAGTTGGCGGTTCATTTCGCTGTGGTGACCCCTGATTAATAAAGGAACTAAGCTGAAGGAAAAAATGAATAAATGAATGAACTGTAAGTGCAACTGTGAGTTTTAATAACTAATTTCTAATAACTGTTATTTTGTCTTTGCCATGATAAGAGGTACATAATATTTTACTTTTTAGTTTGCAAGATACTTATATTCAGCTTAAAGTGCAATTTAAAGATTAATGCTTAAGACTATGCTAATTAGGTTATCTATGCAAGTTAGGTTAATTAGGCAAGTTATTGGACAACACAGTTTTCTTCTTCTGTAGCCAATATTATTGCTGTGAAATATTACTTGGGAAATATTTTTAAAATAATACAAACTTCACAGGAGGGCTAATCGTTTTGCCTTCAACTCTAGGCATATACTGTATATATATTGTTTGTTTGTTTTTGTTTTAATTTAGCAGACCATTAGTAAACTGTAGTGGACGACACTGGTCAGTGGTTAGCGCGGTCGCCTCATTGCAAAAAGGTCGCTGGTTCGAGTCCTGGTTGGGGCAGTTGGCATTTTTGTGTGGATTTTGCATGTTCTCCCTTTGTTGGCGTAGGTTTCCTCCGGGTGCTCCGGTTACCCCCACAGTCCAAAGACTTGCAGTGTAGGTGAATTGAATAAACTAAATGGGCCGTAGTGTCTGAATGAGTGTGTATAGGTGTTTTGCAGTACTGGGTTGCAGCTGGAAGGGCATCCGCTGCGTAAAACATATGCTGGAATAGTTGGCAGTTCATTCTGCTGTGGCGACCTCTGAAATAGAGACTAAGCCGATGGAGAATGAATGAATAAATTAATGAATAGTAAACTGTACTAACCCATTCTGTTGCAAAAGACAAACCACAACCTATCTAGTTGTGCCTTGAATTATCGTCCTGTAATGCAAAACGTGGTGAAATTCAGTAATACGATCCGTGTTTTGGATGTTACAGCTCTGAACTAGTAAAACTGCAAAGCCGTTCACAAAGACAGGTACAAATGAAGTGAGGAGAGTATCAAAATACAAGCACTCCTATGAGTCTGCCAAAGCCAATGGAAAAGAAAACAAGCCAAGAGCAGATCACGTTTGCAGAGGCTTCGGGGACCACAGGGGCCCCTGGCAGTCAGGAGCCTCTGTCAGAGACGCTTATCCACTGTCAGACGCAGCTAAAAATGATTTTGGAAAAGTGGGGTTAGGAGTTCACGGCTCTGCTTTTCCACATCGCTCTCATACCAAACCTTTTCACCAGGAACGGCCCTGTGCTGATTTATTCACTCTGTACAAACTCCACAAGCTTATCGCTTCATGATCTGCTGTTCAGGCTTTCTACAAACAACTATTACTGATATTATCTTTAAACCTAAGGGTAATTATTATCCACACCAACTTTCTGTCTATGCAATATATTTGAGTAAACAAAATATAATTTTGATGGTAAAAAATGGTAATAATGCTACAGTAAAAATATGTAACCTATACTGTACAAATAGTCATGATTGCAATGGTAAAAAAACAAACTGTATAAATGCTACAGTGAAAATCCTTAACCTGGTTAACAGTAAGTTTCCTTAATATATGCGGTAAATAACCATAAATTGAATTTTCGACTTTTACCTGCATGACGCTTTATATGTATTTTGTTGGCATTATTATTGTTCTTTATTTATATTTCTTTATTTCTATATTTTGTGTCAGTGTAACAAAAGTTATGATGTGTAGATTCAAAATATAAATTCAAAATACTTTTGTATTATTACTATAAATTAATGAAATGCGGTAGTGTACTGTAAAAATTAGAAATTACTTTTTACATTATTTTAAACGGTGCAATAACGGCAACCACAGCAGTAATTTTCCATACTATATAAATTGAATAACCATAAATTAATTTTCCCAGAATTCCCTGCATGACACTTAACTTTTTAGGCTTTTTGTTGACATTACTAATGTTGGGGTGGGGGGGAGTGGGGGATTAGGCGTCTCATTTGTACATTTTAATACAATTTGCTCATCCCCAATAATGGTTGGGTTTGGCAGCATGTCTCCTTTTGATAATCAAACATTTTCATACAAATGATGTTGTATACAGTACATTCATACAAGTTAGCCACTTTTCTCACAACACTTTGTGCTTATTGTGCTCAATGTGCTCTAAATTCATTGATTATATTAAGACATAAAATTATGTCCGTATTATATAATAGCAAAGGCAATATTTCGGCTTATAATTTGTGTAAATATTGTAAACTAAGATACATTTGGAAAGCTAAATATAAAAATGTTATTATAAATATTTATTTTATTTAGTTTTAGTACATTCTTGCATGATTTACTCACAAAGCTTGTGATTTGTGATGTAAAATATACTTTAAATATTTTATGGTACATCATTAATGATCTTTTTTTTTTTTTTTATTAGCTTGCTTACCTAACTATTACCAGCCAATATACTTATTTGTTGATTTGTTTGTCTGATACAAAAGAGCATAGATTTGTATTGGATAATTAATTAAAGTAAAGGTGATCTTTTTGTGTTTTTGCCTAAATATAATTATTTTATTATTAACTTTAGGGGTGAGAGAGCAATTTCCTTGTATGCTCCAAAGCTGTGGAATACTCTCGCGGTAGCCATTAGCAAATGCCAGTTACTTCTCATTTGAGTCTTAGTAGACCGTCTGCTTAATATCTGCTGATATGCTCCTTCAACAGACATTTAACTGACTATAAGAAAACTATGCAAGTACATGTCAACTTACCCTAACCCCAACCTAACAGTCTACTTATTATCTATTGAGAATTAGTTGGCATGTAGATGCAATGCAACTTAAATTCAACAAAATGCGTTAAAGGGAGCATCAAAATAAAGTGATACCCATTACTTTTATATATAAAATATATATTGTCATGAATATTTTTCTGGTGGAACACACTGTGTCAAATAATTTTTAACAGTGTAATTAATATTTAATGCCATTTTAATTACAAATTCAGCTTATACCCCTGTAGTA
>CAIGQW010055747.1:1972776-1985276 GCA_903798125.1 Danio choprae | reverse complement strand
AAGTTAACTTAACTAATTTAAGTGGATTGAACATAAAACAACTAAGTTATCCCCCCCAAAATCTCAAGAATTGTGTTGTTTCAGCTCATTTTAAATAAGCAGTTTGAACAAACAGCTCAAATAATTTTTTGAGTGTAGTTTAGAAAATCACATGAAAACTCCTTATATTTACAAGTGTTATTTATTGCGGCTCAGTAACCAATTAATACAGCAGAAAATAATAATGAAAAACAAGCAATAGTCAATTTCTCTTTGGACTTAAAATAATTGGAAAAAAAGTTTTTGACATTTGAACATAAGTAATAATTTTACAATGAAAATTAATGTCAGAACAATAAATAAATAGAAATATTAATTCATTCATTCATTCATTTTTTTTTCGGGTTAGTCCCTTTATTAATCTGGGGTCGCCACAGCGGAATGAACCGCCAACTTATCCAGCATATGTTTTACGCAGCGGATGCCCTTCCAGCTGCAACCCATCACTGGGAAACATTCATACACACTCATTCACACACATACATACACCACTGACAATTTAGCTTACCCAATTCACCTAAGGCATGTCTTTGGACTGTGGGGGAAATGGAGCACCCGGAGGAAACCCACGCCAACACGCGGAGAACATGCAAACTCCACACAGAAATGCCAACTGACCCAGCCGAAGCTTGAACCAACGCCCTTCTTGCTGTGAGGCGAGCGTGCTACCCACTGCGCTGAGCCCCTAAATAGAAATATTAAGTATTAAAAAATAGTATTTGTCTAATGTAAATCTAAGCTACATATTAGCTAAGTATTTCCCTTTTAAAGAGAACAAATGCAGTCAAAGGCTGCTGAATCTCTGTCTGAAAGGCACTTTCGATCAACTATATTACAAAATTGGTATTTTTATTTTGTATTTTTTTCTCTTTGGAGTAGAATTATGTATATTCCAAACAAAGTATGAAGCTGATCGGTCAGTTCTTGTCACGTGACTCGCTGCATTCTTTCAGCTAGGTGGGCCTGGAAAGTGTGAGCACGTCGCACTGTGCGTGTCACTCCTAATATGCGCGTGCCTCCATTGGAAATAATAAGTGTGCAATAGCCTCAGTGTACAAGCTCAGAAGTTTAAACTAGTGCACAGTTGGCATAACTCTGTTTAGTTGCAGCAGTTTTGTTCCATACAGAAACGCTGTGTTGAGAAACCTCTACGATTAATTAACTGTGGAGAATTAAAGCGGGGTTGATAGTGAAATCGGTTAATTGTTGCATCCCTAGTCCTGTCAGCAACCCATATAAAGACTATTTTAGTTTTTGTGTTACTTGCTGTTTCTTTGTAATCATTGGTGAAACTCAATTGCAATTCAGTCTATTGTTGACCGACAATTGTTTCTCCATGTGGCTACATATATTAATGCAACGTGCGGTTGAGCCTTTCTAAGCAAGAGTCAGTGGCCTTTATAGAAGAAACAAGTGCTCCTTTGTTTCCGGAGGACATTTGGTTGGTCGATTTGACATAATGCGACCGGGCCCAGACCTCACCCCTGATGCACTATGTAAGACTGACCTCTCCAGTTAATGGAAACACTCTGACAGACAATTAAACGGGGCCACTTGTGATGCTGCAAATGGAAATCTTCCATTGAAAATTGGGCTTGGAGCGCTAAGTTTCCCTCCAGGACAAAAGAGAGAGCGAACTATACCCCGGCCTAAGAAAATGACTTCAATTAGCCATAATGTTAATCACCATAGCTCAGAACAAAAAAGTCAAGCTGGGAAATCCCTTGATGGAAATTGTTATAATTGCCCCTAACTACAGGGAAGAATATTTCTCTGCTCTTAATTACATGTGACTTAATATTTAAATATACCATTTGCCAGGGTTTCAAAGTATCTTAATCATGCCCATTAATTTTTAATATCTAACATTTAGAGTGGCAGCACGCAGCAGATAAACACCTTTTACAGTTTGACTGGTTACAAGCGGCAGGTAAGAGTAACAGAATGTCAGCCTTTCATTATTCATGAGGCCGCACTGACAGAACGGGAACAGGTAATTGTGCCATCCAGCGAGGTGCTAAAGAATAATCAATAGCGAACACACACACACACACACACACACACACAATTTCTAATTCCAGAGGAAATCCATACTGCATTCATAGTCACTGCCTATGCAGATATGTAAGAGCTAATAAGTCAGTCTGTAATTATCACAGAACAAACCCTCTCTGTGATTATTGACTAACTAGCAGTGTTTATTCCATTAGTATATGCCTAGTATATAATATTATTATCAGTGGTTAGCACTGTCGCCTCACAGAAGGAACAATTATATATGGTTTGAATCCAAGCTGGGCCAGTTGGCATTTCTGTGTGGAGTTTGCATGTTCTCCCCGTGTTGCTGTGGGTTTCCTCCGGGTGCTCCAGTTTCCCCCACAGTCCAAAGATATGCGTGTATAGGTGAATTGGATGAACTAAATTGTCCTTAGTGTATGAGTGTGTGTGAGAATGTGGGAGTGTACGGGTGTTTCTTAGTACTGGCTTGTGGCTGAAAGGGCATCCACTGTGTAAAACATATGCTGGAATAGTTGGCGGTTCATTCCGCTGTGGTGACTTCTGATAAATAAGGGACTAAGCCACAGGAAAATGAATGATTAAGATTTGACTGATTAGTGACAATTGTGTTTGAATTGGTACTATGACATTCATATGTTTTCATGGGATCTGCTCACATGTCGAACAATAGGCTACATTTTATGCAAAAAACAATCAATCAATAAATAAATAAATCATGCAATTTCCTACTTTTAAAATACAAAATGACATAAAAATATCTTATATATGTAAATAAATGTTAAGTTGTAACAAAGCCCTAATTTACATCAAAAACATTTTCATGAAAATACATAATTGTTTTTATTGATAATTCATATTCAATATTCTATGAATATTAGTTCTTATTCTATTATTATTATTATTATTATTATTATTATTATTATTATTATTATTATTATTATTATTAATATAATCAGGTAATTGTGCCATCCAGTGCACACACTTTCTGACTCCAAAGGAAATCCATACTGCATTCATAGTCACTGCCTATGCAGATATGTAAGAGCTAATAAGTCAGTCTGTAATTATCACTAAACAAACCCTCTCTGCAGTTATTGTTTATTACTGTATTTTCCTGCTTATGGATTAATAAATATTATAAGTTTTGACAGAAGTTACAAATGTGTTTGAATTTGTACTATGGCATTCATATGTTTTCATTACACCTGCTCACAATGCTTATAAGAACAGGGCATCAAGTACAGTTTATGCAGAAAATAAAAACAAATCATACAATTTTAGACTTTTAAAATACAAAATGCCTATTTTTTTTGTAATATAAAAATGTTACAATGTATGCAAGGTAACATACATCCCTAATTTACATAAAAAACAAACAAGAAACCAAAACAATTTCATGAAGATCCATAATTATTTTTAGTGGATAATTCATATTTGATATTCTATGTGGACTAATACCTATTATATTCATTCATTCATTTTCTTTTTGGCCTTTATTAATCAGGGGTCGCCACAGCGGAATGAACCGCCAACTTATCCAACATATGTTTTACGCAGCAGATGCCCTTCCAGCTGCAACCCATCAATGGGAAACACCCATACACTCTCATTCACACACATACACTACGTACAATTTAGCTTACCCAATTCACCTTTAGCGCATGTCTTTGGACTGTGGGGGAAACCAGAGCACCCGGAGAAAACCCACATGAACACGGGGAGAACATGCAAACTCCACACAGAAACGGCAACAGACCCAGCCAAGGCTCAAACCAGCGACCTTCTTGCTGTGAGGCAACAGCGCTACCCACTGCGCCACCCAACCGCCTATTTTATTCATATTCACATTATTATAATCAGGTAATTGTGTCATCCAGCGAGGTGCTAGAGAGCAATCAATAGCAAACACACACTTTCTGACTTCAGAGGAAATCCATACTGCATTCACTGCCACTTATGCTGATACTGTATGTAAGGAATATTATCGCGGATAATGAGTCAGTCAGTAATTATTGCAAAACATACCCTCTTTATGATAATTGAACAAAGTGGTAATTCCATTAATACTGTATCCCTACTTATGGATTAATAAACGTTTTGACATACATACATACATACATACATATGTTAGTGGCAACTGGCAAATATGTATGAATTTGTATAATGACATTTATTTGTTTTCATTAGATACAATAAGTTTATGAACATGGCTTCATGCTTAATTTTTGCAATCATACAATTTCATACTTTTAAAATACAAAATGAAAAAGACTTAAAAATACTTGTATTAAAATGATAAGTTGTAATATAAATTCTTAATTTGCATAAAAACACAATATCATAATAGAGTAATTAATAACTATTTCAACTGGCTAAGTTATATTCAGTCACACTTTACAATAAGGTTTCTTTAGTTAGTCAATTAATATATTCACTAACATGAACTAATTATGAACAACAGTTCAACATTTACTAATGCATTGTTAAATCCAAATTCACAAAACTTAATTTTTTTGTTTCTTTGTTTTTTTATGAGACTTTCTCCAGAAGAAAAAACATTATAGGAAATACTGTGAAAAATTCCTTGCTCTGTTAAACATAATTTGGGAAATATTAAATAAATAAATAAATAAATAAATAATCACAGGAGCTATTAAATCCAACATGATAAAATGTAGCCCTATATACATTTCTGGAGATCATGAATTCATTCATTCATTCATTTTCTTTTTGGCTTAGTCCCTTTATTAATCTGGGGTCACCACAGCGGAATGAACCGCCAACTTATCCAGCATATGTTTTGCGCAGCGGATGCCCTTCCAGCTGCAACCCATCACTGGGAAACATCCATACACACTCATTCACACACTACGGACAATTTAGCGTACCCAATTCACCTGTACCGCATGTCTTTGGACTTGTGGGGGAAACCGGAGCACCCGGAGGAAACCCACGCCAACACGGGGAGAACATGCAAACTCCACACAGAAATGCCAACTGACCCAGCCGAGGCTCGAACCAGTGACTGTCTTGCTGTGAGGCGATTGTGCTACTCACTGCGCCATCGCATCGCCGTGATCGTGAATTATGTAGCCAGAAGTACTTACGCGGTGGTATGACAGCGGTGGCCTTAAGCGGTGGTATGACAGGGTTCCTTTTCGCGCTTACCAGCTCACCGCTTACCTCCATATGGACTGCTTTCCCCCAGTTGCCAGTTTGTCCAGGTAGCTTGCCATGTACATCCGCGGACTTGAGATGCAGAGAGGAGTTGACCACGATGACGGGGTTTGAGTCCGGCAAAGAACAGATCCAGAAAGTGGGAAGACAAAAACAGAAGCCAAATAATAAAATAAACAAGTAAATAACAGGGTGATAATGTGGTAAAATCAGAAAACGTGGTAAAAAAAATCAGTCGAGGGGTTTTCTTTTTCTGCATTGCTTTTCAAAACTCTCGGTTAGGTTTAGGGAAGTGGGTGGGCGCTGGTCAATCAGTGATTTTGAAAACACTATTGGTTGGGTTTAGGGAAGGAGGAGGGTGGGCTAATCAATCAGTCAGTCATTCAGTTAGTAATTCGGTCAGTCGATAGCGGCCTCTGGTGGATTTATGCGAGAACAGCAGGCACGAATGACACTCGCAAGAGAAATTTGAGATCTGAAAAAAGCATACATAGCGGCCTGTGGTGGATTTGCGAAAACAAAAACTGCAAAAATAAACGTAGCTCCTGGGACATATTTGGCGCTTTCCAGAAATGTATATAGTGGTACGTTTTCAGAATAATCCTGGGTTTAATAAATCTGGCTTTAAGTGAATATAAAGTTAAATAAAAAACACACTGATTGCCATTCAGGGCAGCACGGTGGCGCAGTGGATAGCGCTCTTGCCTCACAGCAAGAAGGTCGCTGGTTCGAGCCTTGGCTGGGTCAGTTGGCATTTCTGTGTGGAGTTTGCATGTTCTCCCCGTGTTTGCGTGGGCTTCCTCCGGGTGCTCCGGTTTCCCCCACAAGTTCAAAGACATGCGCTATAGGTGAATTGGGTAAGCAAAATTGTCCATAGTGTATGAGTGTGAATAGGTGTGTATGGGTGTTCCCCAGTGATCGGTTGCAGCTGGAAGGGCATCCGCTGCGTAAAACATATGCTGTATAAGTTGGCGGTTCATTCCGCTGTGGCAACCCCAGATTATTAAAGGGACTAAGCTGAAAAGAAAAAGAATGAATGAATGATTGCCATTCAACCTTTTCTAATTGTTTTTTAGAAAGTTTTTGAATATGCACTCACTGCTGTATACATAACTTGTCATTGATCCATGAGCAGATCACAGTCATATATTAAAGAACAATAGGCTGATGTGCTCTCTCTCTCTCTCTCTCTCTCTCTCTCTCTCTCTTTCTCTCTCTCTCTCTCTGGGGTGATTGCAGCTCCTCTGCCTGCTGGTCATTAGAGAATCTCTGGGTCCTTTAAGCTCTATAGCAGGGGTTCCAACCCCAGAGTCCTGGCTAAAGTCCAACGGTGGCTCTTTCTCAATCTGGCCACCTTAATCATGCCCTTGTCTAATTGGCTAAATTAGTCAGTGCCTCTGCACCCCAGCTGCGACAAAGCTCCAACCTGTCGGCCTAATCCAAACTCTGCAGTTTAACGAAGGGCTTTCACACAAGGTTGGCTCTGGGTAATTGAAGGTCAGAACACAAATAACATGTTTTGCGAAAGGCTATTGATGAAGTACCCTAGAATTCATTAGAACGAGCGTTAACAATATGAGGGGAAAACAGCCTAAAAATCACATTCTTCTAAACCTAGCGGTCGAGCTAACGCTAAGAAAAGACAAAGGTCAGGTTTTTTTTGCAGTTTTCTGGTGTCTGGGAGTGGATGGAGCACTGCTGGGATGAACTCGGCGAGGGTCTCGTTCTCTGCTCTGTGTTTTTCATGGTGTTCGACTGCGGGGTCTCAGTATGTGTGTGCCGAGGCCAAAGCTGCCGGTTTAATTGGCTTTCATTTACACAGTGGCCAAAATGGAGTCACCTGACTTATTCATCTGGCCGGCATTTCCGCTTTTTTTTTCTCTCTCATCTTTCTTTTGATTTCTTCCTTCTTTTTTTTCTTCAACTTTCTGCTTTTTTATGTGCGCAGCTCGACATCTAGAGCCGTGTTTCTTTGATGGAAAGCACGTGGTCAGGTTTTATGAGGAACATCTCAGCAAGCTCCACATATTTCACAGTGTTGCGTTATGGTTGTAGTTACCTTTGCATTACAACGGAAAAACATTCTAGAAATACAACATAAAAAACATAATAAAAAATATAAATTAAAAAAAAAGAGAGAAAAAAATTAGTAGGTGCATTTCCATTAGGTTTTTAGAGCAGTCGACTATAGTATTGGTAACCTAGCAACCAACAATAAATAAGGCAGGCATATTAGAGACAGCTGATTGGTCATGTGGGTGTAATATTCACTATAGAAGAGTTTATTTAGCAAATTCGTCAACATTTTATGGGGTTTACACAACACCAATTTCAAGTAAAATTGCAATTATGCAGTATTTCTGCTATTTTTCTCTCTCATCTTTCTCTTGATTTCCTTTTCTTTTTTTTTCTTCAGCTTTCTGCTTTTTTCATGTGCGCAGCTCAACATCTAGAGCCGTGTTTCTTTGATGGAAAGCACGTGGTCAGGTTTTATGAGGAACATCTCAGCAAGCTCAACATATTTCACAATGTTGTGTTATGGTTGTAGTTACCTTTGCATTACAATGGAAAAACATTCTAGGAATATATTAAAAAACATACTAAAAATATTAATTGTAAAAGAAAAAGAGAGAAAAAAATAATTAGGTGCATTTCCATTAGGTTTTTAAAGCAGTCGACTATAGTATTGGTAACCTAGCAACCAACAGTAAATAAGGCAGGCATATTGGGGAGTATATATATATATATATATATATATATATATATATAGAAGAGTTTATTTAGCAAATTCATCAAACTTTTGTGGGGTTTACACAACACCATTTATGCAGTATTTCTGTGTTTTTTCTCTCATCTTTCTCTTGATTTTTTCCTTTTTTTCTTCAGCTTTCTCCTTTTTTTTTTTATGTGCGCAGCTCGACATCTAGAGCCGTGTTTCTTTGATGAACAGCCGTCAGGTTTTTTGAGGAACATCTCAACAAGCTTTAATATTTCATGGTGTTGCATTATGGTTGTAGTTACCTTTGCATTACAATTAAAAACATTCAAGAAATGTATAATAAATATAAGATTTAAAAGAAAAAGAGAGAGAAAATAGTTTTTTATTAGGCGCATTTTCATCAAGTTTTTAGAGCAGCCGACTATAGTATTGGTAACCTAGCAACCAACAGTAAACAAGGCAAGCATATTAGAGACAGTTGATTGGTCATGTGGGTGCAATATTCAATATATAAGCATAAAATTCATTCAAATGTTATGGGGTTTACACAAGACCAATTTCAAATGAAGATGCAAAACCTTTTATGCAGTATTTCCATTTTTTCTCTCATCTTCTTTTTTTTCTTCAGCTTTCAGCATTTTTTATGAGCACAGCTCGACATCTAGAGCTGTGTTTCTTTGATGGAAAGCATTTGGTCAGGTTTTATGAGGAACATCTCAGCAAGCTTGGAATATTTCTTAGTGTAGCGTTGTGGTTGTAGTTACCTGTGTATTTCAATGGAAAAACATTGTAGAAATGTAAAAAAAAATCTAATAAAAAATCTAAAGCAATAATTTTAAGAGAAAAATATCCCAAAGTTTAATTAGGTGCATTTCCATTAAGTTTTTAGAGCAGCCGACTATAGAATTGGTAACCGAGCAACCAACAATAAATAAGGCAAGCATATTAGAGACAGCTGATTGGTCATGTGGGTGTAATATTCACTACACGAGTTTATTTAGCACATTCTTAAAAAAATATTTAGGGGGTTTCAACTGAATATGGAAAGCCTTTTATGCAGTTTGGCCAGTCATTTACCACAATAGGACCACACAGGTACTGTATATTTGTGGGAATAGCCAAAAATACATTGTATTAGTCAAAATTATTGTTGATTATTTTTTGAATATTACATAAAGTTCATCTTCCATGAATATTCATTCATTCATTTTCCTTCGGCTTAGTCTCTATTTCAGAAGTCATCTGCCAACTATTCCAGTATGTTTTACGCAACCCAGCACTGGGAAACACTTATACACTCACATTCACACACACTCATACACTACATCCAATTTAGTTTACCCAATTCACTTATAACGCATGTCTTTGCACTGTGGGGGAAACCGGAGCACCTGGAGGAAACCCACGCCAACAAGGGGAGAACATGCAAACTCCACACAGAAATGCCAAATGGGCCAGCCAGAACTCGAACCAGTAACCTTCTTGCTGTGAGGCGACAGTGCTAACCACTGAGCCACCGTGCCAGCCCTTCCATGAATGGGTATTGTAAATATCCTACAATAAATATATAAAACAATAAATATGCATTGGTAAGAACTCGATCTGGACAAATTTAAAGGTGATTTTCTCAGTATTTAGATTTTATTTTTATTATTTTCAGATTCCAGATTTTCACATACTGTAGCTGCCAGTCAAATCTCGGCCATTGTCATATCCAAACCATACATCAGTGGAAAATTTAATCAGGTTTCAGATAACAGATCTCAATATCCATTTAGTGACAATTAAGACTAGTTTTGTGATCCAAAATTAGATTCGATTCAACTTTATTGACATTACGCATGTAGAGGGTGATGAAATCATCTAACCAGAGTACAAATATTAGCAATACGTGCAACAAGAATAAATAGTAAATACATATTTTACAACATACAGATAGTATTATGTATATAAATAAGGTGGGTTGATAACAACTAAGGTTATAAAAGCATTGTAAGATACAGTATAAGATGTACTTATATGGAAAGATTATACATATTATATGATTAGATCAATAATGAAAGATCACAATTGATCACAAATTTGAAATCAAAATTCTGTACATTTTACAGTATTACTGGTAAGTTTGGTTGTCAGTAATACTGTAAAATTTACAAGTGCACTAAATTAACAATTACAACTTGCTGTAGTTTTACAGCACAGTTTTAATTGTTCATTTACAGTGCACTTGTAAATTTGACAGTATTACTGACAACCAAAACAGCCAGTAATACTGTAAAATTGACAGATTGTTTTACAGTGTGTGCTCTAAAATTGAATTCCAAACCTCCTAAAATGTGTACAGATTTGCTAAATAAACTCTTTCCGCATGACCAATCAGCTGTCTCCAATAACAATTACAACTTGCTGTAGTTTTATTCAATTCAATTCAATTCAAGTTTATTTATATAGCACTTTTTACAATGTAGATTGTGTCAAAGCAGCTTAACATGTTCTAGTAAAGTCCAGATTTCAGAGTTTAGTTCAGTTCAGTGTTTTACAGCACAATTGTAATTGTTCATTTACAGTTCACTTGTAAATTTTACAGTATTACGGACATCCAAAATTGCCAGTAATACTGTAAACTTTACAGCAATTTCTCACACTGCATTTTTATTTTACTTTGTCACACGTAACAATGCAATATTTCAGTGCGACTTGATGGGAATGACTTGAAGGTCTGGTAGCATGTGATCCTACAAAGTTCGAAATAAAAGTACATGATGCCTACTGTTACAACATCGTCGATTTTAACATCTCACATGACTCTTTTAAAAGTCGACGAGCGTATTCCAGCTTTTAAGAAGCACCAGTTTCAGGATAGCTATTACCCCATCACTTTGAGGCCTTATCTTTCCAAATTCAAGCCATCACCAGTAAGTGGCGTTTGGGGGGTGCATAGGAGAAGGAAGGAAGAGTGGGGGGATTACACCATTCTCTAATCAAACTCGCCTCAGTGCTCTTGTTCAATCAGACACCTGCTATTAAGTTGATAAATACGCTTTTCACAGTGTGGGGCGGCACTCGTTGAGTAGCCCTGGATACCGCACTGCTTTCCCAAATCCTCTCGGGCAGGGCTCTAGCCTTTATACACCTCTTTTCCTATTATCTCACATTTCACAGGCGGCACCAGAATACGAGCAAATGCCTCACTAGACCAGGCGTATCGCTGGCGCACCACAATCTGTCCTGAGTGCTATCCGAGAGCCGGGGTGGCTTTCGCAACTCCATTAGTACTTTGTCTTCCCCTTTTTATTCCTTTAGTGGTAATGAAGGGGGGGGGGGAAGCATAGAGAGTCTCTTTATGGCGAGAGATGCAACTCGTCCCCTCTTTAATCTCTTGTCTGGGCTTTTCAGAGCCGGCGGGTGCCCTAGAGGATGCCCACCCGCTGGGAATCTTACTCAGCGCGGTGTCAGGCCCACCGCCGCGTCTGATAAACACTAAATAGGCAGCGCCACAAGACAAGCCACCATGTGTGTGCGAAACCGTGTTTGCCACATTTGGGTGCTGCAGGTACAGAAATGTCACACGGCTCCATTGTATCGGAGGGCCATTGTGCGTGAGCATTAGCTGTTCCACTCCTCCTTTCTGTCCCGGCAGGGGTTTTGACACGTCCCCCTGGGTTTCATCACCCCGCGGACACCAAGACACCAGCGGCGCATGTGTAAAGCCGCGCTGGTCGCCTGTGCGGGGTCGCTTTGTACCGTCACAGTTATAAAAGACGGCGTGTTGCTTTATCTGACATCTCCTCGGGGCTGGTAATCCCGCGCGCGGCTTTACTTGCAGATTTCTTATTAAAAGCACTGTATCTGATCGTATAGGATTAAGCACATCTGATACAAGAACAAATTACAGTGATTTTGAAAAGAGATCCACATGCCTTTAAATGTTGAATGCGTTTGCGTCACGCATCCAGATAAATGTCTGGTGATGTCGATCTTTTGATTTGACCCACGTTTGATGGAATACTGCAACCATATTCAAATGATAATGTATGAGGTCAATGCACAGTTTGTTCGATGTCTGGTCTAGTGTAATGTATATTAAATTTAATAAGAGTAAAAAAAAAGATATATATAATTCTACAAATGTTAATAATGTAAAATGTAAAATGTTTTTTTTTTAAGTGCAGATATCGGTCTTCAATTTAATATGTTTTTAAAATGTTTTTTTTTATTACTGTCATTCAAAAAACAACAGCAGTCATCGTTTTAGCACTATATATATATATATATATATATATATATATATATATACAGTGCCTATAGAAAATCATCATACCCATTTGAAATAATTACTTTATATGTCATACAGCCTGAAATCAAACCACATTTCGGATAACTTTTCCCTTATCTTAACCTGTGCCTTTCTACAACTTTATCCCGAAGGCTTTTTGAAATGGGTGTAATGTGAGTAAAGGTATAGATTTTAACAGGGTATGATGATTTTCTATAGGCACTATATATATATATATATATATATATATATATATATATATATATATAT
>CAIGQW010055747.1:1933923-1954611 GCA_903798125.1 Danio choprae | reverse complement strand
TTTTTTTTTTTTTTTTTTTTTTTTTTGCTTGTTCAAACTACTTATTTGAAATGAGCTTAAACAACACAATTTTTTATTTTTTGGGGGTGAAACCAAAATATTTTATGTTCAATTAACTTAATCGATTTGTGTTGGGACAACACGACTGAATTAGGTGGAACCCTAAATTTTTTATCTTTTGTGGCTTGTTCAAACTACTTATTTAAAATGAGCTTAAACAACACAATTATGGAGATGTTTTGGGGGGGAACTTAATTTTTTTATGTTCAATTCACTTAAATCTGTTACGTTAACTTAATCGATTTGTGTTGGGACAATACGACTGAATTAGGTGGAACCCTGCATTTTTTATCTTTTGTGGCTTGTTCTACTTATTTAAAATGAGTTGAGTTTTTTGGACAACTTAATTGTTTTATGTTCAATCCGCTTAAATTTGTAAAAAGAAAGCAATTAAGTTACCTTATTTGAATTGTGTTGGGACAACATGAAGGAATTGTATGGAACTCTGTTAATTTTGTTTACTACACCGTGTTTTGTGTGTGTTAAATGGGATAATGCACTTATTGCCCTCATGCATTCTCTGATCATTATTTAAAAGTAGCCATGTGCAACTTCATAATACAGTAAAAGCATTATCAATGTTAAATGTTCACTTTTTACCTGAATCTTAGACTTAAAGGAAAAGTCACACAAAATTGACTTGCCATCAAGTAGTATAAACCCTAATGAGTTTCTTTCTTCTGTTGAACACAATGGAAGACATTTTGAAGAAAGCTGAAAACCTGTAACCATTGACGTCCATTGTAGGAAAAAATACAAATGCAAGTCAGTGGTTACAGGTTTTCAGCATTCTTCAAAATGGTTTCCTTTTAACCATTCAAGTCAAGGGTGACAGAATTTTCATGTTTGGGTGAACAACCATTCCTAAACAGTCCTTAACCGTAAAAAGTAATTCACGGTTATTTTGATGGTTATTTTGGGTAAACCTTAGTTTACTTACTATGTAAATAATAACAATTAATCTAAGGCACCACGCAAAACCCAAATCCTGACTCTATAGTAAGTATATGTGGTGAATAATATTACTCAGTATCATTATCAGTCCCTGTTTATTTATATGTTTACTTGTTTATTTATGCTAACTCGTTTATTCGAATAATTATACTTCCTTATTTTTGTAAGTAGGTAGAAGTTAAACCAAAATTGATTACATTTCAATATTACGATTTAATATCTATACAATCTATAATTCAGTTTACTAATTTAAGTAATCTGATTATTAAATAGGGAGACACGGTGGCTCAGTAGTTAGCACTGTCACCTCACAGCAAGAAGGTCACTGGTTCGAGTCTTGGCTGGGTCAGTTGGCATTTCTGAGTTGAGTTTCCCCCACAGTCCAAAGACATACGCTATAGGTCAATTGAATAAACTAAATTGCCCGTAGTGTATGTGTGTGAATGAGTGTGTATGGATGTTTCCCAGTACTGGGTTGCAGCTGAAAGGGCATCCGCTGTGTAAAACATATGCTGGATAAGTTGGCGGTTCATTCCGCTGTGGCGACCCCTGATGAATAAAGGGTCTTGCCCAAAGAAAAATGAATGAATGAATGAATGAATGAATGATTAGTAAATTTTTCAGGTTTACTCTGTTATATTTTGTGTGCCCTTGTGCACGTCTTTTGTACTATAAACGTAATTTTAAAGTACAATTAAATTGTTAATGGCTGGCGCGGTGGCGCAGTGGGTAGCGATGTCGCCTCACAGCAAGAAGGTCGCTTGTTCGAGCCTCGGCTGGGTCAGTTGGCATTTCTGTGTGGAGTTTGCATGTTCTCACAGTGTTCGCGTGGGTTTCCTCCGGGTGCTCCATGCAGTTTCCCCTGTAGTTCATTCCGTTGTGGCGACCCCTGATTAATAAAGGGACTAAGCCAAAAAGAAAATGAATGAATGATTGAAATAAATTGCTAATATATAATAACATTTTTTATTTTATGTATTTTAAAGTACTTGGGCACATTTTTTTAAACAGAAAATTGTGAGTTATATATTTTAAGACTAAAAGATTTAGATTTTAAAAACCACTAAATGGAAAAAAAGATGATTAGCATACTTAAAACAACTTAACCGTGAACTTAATTCCTTCATGTTGACCCAACACAACTCAATTGTGTGGAACCCGGCATTTTTCACGGTGCAGTGTATAAATACGCACGTTACAGCTTTTCCTGTTGTTTTTACAAAACCAAAGCGACAACTTTTTTGTGTGAATGCAAAACAAGAATAAAAGAATCGTTAAGAAAAGAAAGATGGCGCACGCGCGACAGAGCAAAGAAAAACCTGCATAATAAAGGCAAGATTTTTCAAACATGGTTGCCATGTTTACAAGTGCCAGAGGGCAAAGCAGGACCTTTATTTCCCTCCTGCTAATTGTTTGATTTCTGTGCCACTTGAGAGTCAAGCGTTGCGGTGAGGGAGCGGAGAAAAAGAGAGTGAAAGAATATACAAAAAATAAAAGAGTAAGTGAAGAAAGAGAGAGAGCAAATTTGCAGAGATCACACATCGCCCCTTCTTCATTTGTCTGTAACATGACGATAGCTTGAGGCATGTTTCTCTCTGGAGCTTTGCAGAAATACCAAGCGGTGAAATCCCCTGTCGCTTGCCTCTCAGCTCACAACAACAACACACAAACACGCACACACACACACACACACACACTATCCATGTGCTGCTTTTGTTCTGATAGCTCCAACACCATAATGCAACCGCGGTGATAACGAAGTACGGTATGAAGTGGAGGTTTTGCTTCATTACATTAAGAGGGGCTAGAGACGGACTCTGGCGCACAGATGCATGATGGGTAGATGCTGGCGCTTGGTGCACGGCGTGATCTTTAATCGCCCCATGACATCGAGGCTGTCATCGGTCTGCCTCCGCCGAGATATTGCGGTCTCCTCCTGCGCTGATCTTGCTTTCTGCTACGGCAGGAGTTCCTGTTAGCGAGTTACCGGGCAGAAGACAACACATTTAAGACAATCCACACAGCTGGATGGAGAGACAGGCCATTGAAAAGCCTGTCCTGGATGGTAAAAAAAAGCCACGGCGGTCTTATCGCTTATCGTCTTGTGCTTATTATCATGCAAATAAACGTTAATCAAAAGACAAGGAGATTTTTTTTAATCGCACTTTCTTGTTTTTGTTCAATGCTGCCTTTCGAACCCCTGAACAAAAAAGCTGCCGGTGGGTTTTGGAGAAACTTCAGGCGCTTTTCTGTTCTCTCTCAACGGGTCGTCCCCCCCTCTGCTCACCTCCGGACCTGAACGCTGTCTCTTTAAATTAGCCGGGCGGGAGGGTGGACGCTAATGACAATCAGTGGGTCTCTTGTCTGTTGCCCCCTGACAAGGAGAACCCTATAGGAGATGAAAGGGAATAAATGAACTTTATCACCCTGCTAAAACAACATGATAAACAGGGTATGGATTGTGGATTAGCGCTCTGTCTTCATTGTTGGAGCATCCACAGTAATTAAAGCGGCAAGAGAACCAGCGGGGTGTTGGGGATATAGATAAATAAACATATAGTAAATGCACAGCGTCAGTCTAGAATGTTTCTGTAACAGTGTTTGGGAAGCGATACTGTGAATCCTCAGTTTGAAAACACACGTGGATTCGTAATTTAAAGCCGTTCAGCTCAGCAGGTCTTTTTTTTTGTGAAAGATGATATTTAATATTAACAAAAGTGAAGCTGAAATGAACAAATGTGATATTTATAGGAGTAATCTGTTTTTAATTGTGTAGGTTCAGTCTTGGTAACAGTAAATCCAGTCTACTCGTTTAAGTAATCTGATTATGTATGAAATATTTCAGTTTTTCTATTTTGTCCTTTTTTTTCCTCTTTGCCCTTGTGCTCGTCTTTTGTACTATAAACATATTTGAGAATATAATTACATTTCTAATATAAAATAAATATTAATATATATTACATGTATTTTACACTATTGAGAAACATTTTTGAAACAAAAATGGTGAGATTTATTTTAAGCCTATTATTATTTTAACCTATTTATAAAAAAATGAATGAAAAAAGGAAATTAACAGAAGAATAGCATACTTAAAGCTAAATATTACAGCATATACATGTGCAAGATGCTATCTAATATAAACAAAAAAAAGCTGAAATGAATAAATGTAAGTAATCGGTTTTTTATTACGTATGAACTGTACGATGCATAATTTAATATGATACATTTTGTATTTTCATGGCTCCAAGGTCATAGAAATGGCAGTAAAAATGTACAGTAATGCAGCCCTAAACATTGCAATTGGTTAAACTTCCCTGATAGATAGATAGATAGATAGATAGATAGATAGATAGATAGATAGATAGATAGATAGATAGATAGATAGATAGATAGATAGATAGATGGATGGATGGATGGATGGATGGATGGATGGATGGATGGACGGATGGATAGATCTAACTATTCTTAAATAACTGCTCCGCAAATAATGCATTATTAATTTAGTAATGAAAAATCAATCAACAAAATCTGAAAATACAATCATAAGGACATTACACACATGCTTATAAGTCAAGAATACAGCACTTGTACCTGTATTTATAAACTGCTTACTAACGTCTATTAATGTAGAGTTAATGCATAACAAAATAATGAATGAACTGTCTGCTAATTCTTGATAAATGATTCATAAATGATCATAAAGTGTTACTAAAACGTTCAGTCTCATGATACAGTAGAGTGAAAATAAAGATGTACAATTTACTCATTTTCCCACATAGTTTTTACTTGACACTATGTTGCTTTTATCTCTTTTGTTGGCCGTGCTTCACCAGACTCAAAGTACAACATCGTGCAAAGTGAGTTACCGAGCAAAAGAGCAAAGATAGATAGATAGATAGATAGATAGATAGATAGATAGATAGATAGATAGATAGATAGATAGATAGATACTATTAGTAATATATATTTTTATGTTATTCATTCATTCATTTTCTTTTCAGCTTAGTCTCTTTTTTAATCTGGGGTCGCCACAGTGAAATGAACCGGCAACTTATCCAGCATATGTTTTACGCAGTGGATGCCCTTCCAGCTACAACCCATCACTGGGAAACATTCACACACACACACACACACTCATACACTACGGACAATTTAGCTTACCCAATTCACCTTTAGCGCATGTCTTTGGACTTGTGGGGGAAACCGGAGCACCCGGAGGAAACCCACGCCAACATGTGGGAGAACATGCAAACTCCACACAGAAACGCCAACTGACCCAGCCGAGGGTCGAACCAGTGACCTTCCTGCTGTGAGGCGATCGTGCTACCCACTGCGCCACCGTGAGGCCCTAGTTACCGTGCAGCCATTTTTATGTTATATTTAATTTAAATAATGAGATTTTTATGTTTATTTATTTTTTTACAAATGCTAAATGATAATTGTACGTTATTTCACCCATATTTCAATGTTTAATTTTCATCTATATCATAAAAGCAAACATTTTACTTGCTGTTGTTTGACATTTAAAATGGGCATTGTTTATTCACAACCGGTTTTGCTGAAGTAAACGGTAATCAAAGTCATTTGTTAATATAAACTGGACTCCCTGACACGAATAAAACAGTGTGCTTGTATAGTTTGATATTCTGAATATTGCTCAAATTCGCAAGAATGACCGTTTGTCTTTATTTTTCCCTGCAGAAGTTGCCATCAGTATTTGAACACACTAAATCATTTTCACATCTCTGATTTTAAAGTTCATGTGAACCAGAAGTTTGCTGAGACTTTTATTTCAGTATGTTGATGTTCTTTCAAGCGACTTACAATTGAGGAGGAATTCAGTGATTCAACAAGAAGAGGCAATACACACAAGAGGCGATACACACAAGAAGTGCTAATTATACAAAGAAACTGTTAGTGCTTAGAGAATTAGGTGCTAGAGAAAGGGGGGAGGGTTGTTTTTTTGAGAGATAGAGAGAGAGAGAGAGAGAGAGAGAGAGTGTGTGTGTTTCTACAGGTGGTTTGTCAAGCCTACTCACTCATGTGACGCACACTTCATAAATGCACAGTGTATTAATGTTTTTTGCTTTGTTTTTTTGTAACGTGTCTGGTCCAAGTGTAGGTTAAAGTGTTAGAGTGATGAAAGATTGTGGTTTCTGCAGGTGGTTTGTCAAGCCCACTCACCGATGTGAGTGACACTCACAGAATTAATAATGTTTTGGAGTCGTCGTGTTGTAAGGTGGTGGAGAGACAGTCTTGGTCTTGGTTTTGTTCACAGAGGATCAGGTGATCTGGGTGGGTTTTTAGTTGTCATTTAAACGATACTAGTGAATCCGCAGTCCGTGTGGAAATCATTTCACCAGCGAGGAACATTGAATGAAAAGGTTTTGGAAAGTGACTTGTATCCTTTCAAATTTATTTACCAAAATATCATGATTGATTGTATCAAATGCCTTCTTTTAATCTATACAAATTCCAACTACCTTTTTCTTGTTATCTATCTCATTAATAATTTCTGTCAATGCCAGAGATGTTGATATTGTGACGCTAGCGTCTACACAAAAGTACGAAACACGGGGATTATCAAAAACATACACGGATTTATTTACAAACACTCACGGGAAACACTGGAACATCAACATACAGGAATCAGGGGATGACGACGACATGGAAGGACACTCAGTTTGACAATACAATACCGGACCAGGAAGGGGACAAACTCAGATTCCATGAAATTATTAAGCCTTTCAACAAAGAGTTTTTCCAATTGTTTTGGAAAACTGGGATAGTATAGAAGCCGGTCTATAATTTGTAAAGTAGTGTTTATCTCAAGACTTAACCTCATACCGAGCATCAGGACATGGACGCACTGGGGCACTGTTTTTTTTTACATTTCAATATTTACGAGTAGATCACATCAAAAAGAACAAGAGTGTCTTTTTGTATTTTTAGGGAAAACAATTATAATAATGTGAGTCTGAGTAAATAATGGGGACTTAACAAATGTCGATTTCTTAAGCATGAAATAACCCACAAATTCAAAGTTTAGTCAAAACCATTAGAGGTCAGAGGAAGGTGAACTGTGCACAACAGCGCTGTTTTGTTATTGTTTGTGTTTGCCTGCGACTGACTTTAGCCATGTAGCCGTGGGTGCAGTGCGCCAGATGCCCCTGCCAGTTTTTGGTGCCTGGGTCCTGTCAGCTGCCAGCAGGCCCCTAATCCTTCCTAATGGGGATTGTCTTTCCAGCGCTAATTTAAACCCTCAAACCACGGGACTGCCTCAACCTGAAAGCGCTCAATCCCAGCAGTTTTCCTCTAGCCGAAAACCCCTCACCCCATTGACTGGGCCCGAGCTCCACTTAGGCCTGGGGCCCTCCAATGCCTCTGCTACAACACCACCTTTCTGTCATTCCACATGCTGATTGTATTAATCTTATCTCTGTTTAATTACATTTTTCAGGACTCTTGCCGTCTGCCATCTTTGCTCGCAGTGGGAGTCACTGAGGGGCCCTCATTTCACATGCCATCTCATTTGGGTTCAAAAATCCCTGACGCAAGACACCCGGCCTCACTGGAGAAAAGGGGAAAAGGTGATTTATTAAATGTGTGAAGTTGAACGCACAAGTTTCAAGTTTACAACCAAAATGTTTAGAATTGGAAACTATAATTAATAAATATATTTTATATATATATATATATATATATATTCATGTATAGTCAGAGTTACATTTATTCACACCCCTGGCAAATATTGACAATTATTATTAGCTATTATTATTAAATATTATTACTACTAGCTATTATTATTATTAAATAAAAGCTGAGAAATATATATATTTTTCCTTCAATGATGCCTCTTGTCATTGTTTTATTCTCTTTTGGGAGAAGACTGTGTCATTTCCTGACTTGCTGGTTAACTTTATGTCAGAATTTGTATTAATAATTTCAGGCTTGACTGTATATTTGAGACTTTACTGACTAAATTTCTTGTGTAAGCTTGATATTGTCACAGATTACAGAATTTTAGTCGGTATTATATTATGTAAACACATTTTTCAAACTACGGCAAATTTTTATAACACCTCCATCTTGTTGTATTGTGTTAAAGGTGCCATATAGTACATTGATTCAATATATTGAATTGTTCTTTAATATCAACATAATAAATATGTAGCTTAGGTAAGTGCAAAAGTACTGCAGAATCAGTTTTATAATGCTCATTTATAACCACAGCAATTAGTTTTGACCATATTTGGAATGGTCATGAATATTAATGAGCTATGTGAAAATATACACATACAAAATAATCATATTTAAGTTATCAAAAAATATTGAGTAGATTCCTTATTTTACGATCTTTTTAACTGAAGTGGTAGAGAACTTTATTTTACTTAGGAGGAGTGATAGAACAAACTGAAATGAAATTATAGTTTGCTCCTGAATTGTTGATGACATATAGGTTAAAATATAATTACACGCAATAAAAAGGACAGGCAAATAAGTATTTAGAGTTGTATTTTGTGGTTTTAGTGTATATAAAATTCATATCAACCTACACATACATTTTTGAAGTTATTGGCATCCTTTCCAGAATAATCACAGTAAGAGCTGAGTGATATGACACAATGCATAAACGGGAACACTTATACCGAGAGTTTACATGTGTTTGTTGCCTCATTACAAACATATGCAGCACATTTCGCAATATACACATTAAACGAACAAAAGAAGCCTTTAAAGGTCCAGTGAAACGAAAATGAAAAATTAAAGACGTTTTTTAGATGTAAGTATCAGTATGTTAGTCTTTAGGATATCTATAAGCTAGTGTGCTCCAGAACAATGACAAAATTCACCTTTAGAAGATATAAAACTGATATAAACATCTGAAGCTTGTAGTTTGTCACTGCCACTTTTTTTTAACGTCACCTTATACTTCAGTTTCTCATCAAAGCTTGACCCATCAAATGCTCTCTAGTATCTGACATGCCCCGCCCCTTTCAAGATGCTTCTCATTTGCTTTTCATTTGATGCGCTTGAGCTCAACCAATCTTACTGACTGAGCTGTGAGAAAAACCAAAACGCTATTGGCTGTTTTTTTTATAAAGGGGGTGGGCTACTCCATGTCCCTCCCTCTCTTCATGTTTCAGTTGAGATTACGTCAAACATTGAATAAAAAAATGCACGTTTCAAAGCACTTCATAGGACCTTTAATGCAGTAATGACTTGTGGACCTCTAATGTGCAACCTGTGTACAGTTGAGAGAGAGAAAAAATGACACTGATAAACAAGGCGACACTTGAGTGCTCTTGAATCTTTCATTTGAAGACGCAAAGGCAGATTATCTGCAGCAAGACAGGTGGGTTTAATTGCGTGATGTCTAATTTGGGCCTGTTAGAGGAGCATGTCTGAGTGTGTGTGTGTGTGTGTGTGTGTGTGTGTGTGTGTGTGTGTGTGTGTGTGTGTGTGTGTGTGTGTGTGTGTGTGTGTGTGTGTGTGTGTGTGTGTTTGTGTGTGTATGCTTGCATGTGTGTGTGTGTAGTCCAGATTAACACGAGCAGCGTAACAGGTGTGCCAGTGATTTACGCACAGCCTAATTAACCCATTCCACCAGGAGAGAGTGGGGAAAAATCTCATGATTACCATGCAATCAGAAATAGTCTATTTTTCCCCATCTTGCTCTTTTTGAGCAAATAAACAACCCCGTCAGCTGATCGAATGCTGGAGAATGTCGGTGATTGCGCGTTGTGGAATATGTTATGCTAGAAACGCTGCTCTGGCATGAGGCAGAGGGTTACTTAAAAAATTTGATTTGAGTACAACTTACAAACTTCTTGCTGAAAAAAATATTTGTAGTCTAATTTAAATGTCATAATATAATTAATGAAATGTGTTTATTTTAATTATGTTGGCTATAGAAAGCTAAAATACCAGCCTGATCTCACAAGGAAACGTAAATTTACGTTTTGTCGTTTAGTGGCTAAATTGTAGGAATTCATGCGAGTTCAATCGTACAATTTTAAAAAAGAGGCACCAAACCTCACCCCTAAACCCAACCACCATTGGGGGATGAGCAAATGGTACTAAATTGTACGGATTCATACAAATTAGGCACTAAATCAAAAAGTTACGAATTGCCGTGAGATCGTGTTGAAAATACTTATGCCATTAACCCTTCTTAAAAAGTTACATCCCCTTTTTACAAAATGGTCCAGGTATTTTTTGTGGTATAATTGTTAATTACTTGGATGTGTCAATGATAAACAATATCAATCATTTATTCATATTTTTATGTAGGTTTAGATAATAAATAAATAAATAAATGAATAAATGAATAAACTAACACTCAGGTCCTTAATGGACAAAATGTCAAAAAAATGACAATATTCTAAAAATATAATATATTCATATTTTGATCTACTTTCACTGATGTCAATTTTTTCCACCAGCATCAGTTCTAATCATATAACATTCATTAATTTTCAGAATTTTAACCATTTGGTTTGTTTACAAAATGGTCCAGGTGTTTTTATGTAAAAAGATGAAAAATATTAGTTCATTTATTAGTTACTAAATGCTAAGCAGGTAACCGGTGGCTCAGTGGTTAGTACTGTCGCCTCACAGCAAGAAGGTCACTGGTCCGAGTCCCGGCTGGGCCAGTTGGCGTTTCTGTGTGGAGTTTGCATGTTCTCCCCGTGTTTGTTTTCCCCGGGTCCTCCGGTTTCACCGAAAGACATGCGACATGCGCACACACCCACACACACAAAAAACCTAACACTAAATAACTAATATTTTCAAGTCGAGTTTTATTGTCATTCCGCTACATGTGTGGACATACAAAGGAACGAAATGTCGTGTCTTGCAGGATAAAGGTGCTATATGGATTAATCATAAATACGAACACAACACTGGACATAAGAGCTATTATAAAAAACCTATGCATAACTAACATATATTATAAAATAGAATAAAATACTTAAACTATACACATAAGACAGGCTATACAAGTACTTTTACATGAGACTGAACAATGTTGTGCAGGATATTGTGCAAAAAAAAGGTATTTAAGGTCTAATATTGTGCAAGAGGTATTTAAGGTTGAAGCAAGCAGTGCAACATGATTGTGGTACATTTATAGTAAACATTGAGTCCTTGTAAGGTGGAGTTTAGATAAAGTGTCAGGTGCATAAGAGAGAAGAGTGTTTCTACAGGTGGTTTGTCAAGCCCACTCACCTGAATGAACCACAATTTAAAAATGCACAGTGTTTCCAAGAGACATGGAGTGATTAGGAAAGTGTCTATAGTGCAAATGTGCAACCTGGTACAAGAGTCAGAGAGACGAGGGGGTGTCGTTCCACAGGTGGTTTGTTAAGCCCACTTACCTGTATGGGACATACTCAGGAATGCATGGGGAGATTTCAGAGAGGGGTAAGTTGACTGGAGGAAGGTTATGCGTTTCCCGGCCAACGCATAACCTTCCTCCAGTCAACTTACCCCCCTTAATTCATTCACCAGCACCAAATATAATTATAATTACCAAACATTCATTATTTTCAGAATTTTAATGCTTTAAACATTATTCTTGTTTTGTGACAAAACTTCCTGACTCATTATGAAGCGTCCAAGCTATAACCACTAAACTAGCAGAGCTTAACATTAGCCTATGACATGTAAGCAATATGTTAAAATATGTAATCGATCATACTGTTAAATCATAATAATGTGGTAAAGCATGATAGCACTGTTATAAGAAATGTTAGCAACATACTAGCTGTTTTACATTGTTAAACAAAACTAAAATATGTTAAAAGAGATCGCTACTAACATGATAGCAACATGCTAAAAGATGCTTGCAATGTTTAAAATGTTCTGTTAACATGCTAACGATTCTAGCAGTACTAGCACAATCAACTAGCAACACTACAACATCTAGCTACAATACCATAGCACAATGCTAACGTTTACACAGATATCCATGTACATTTCAATAAGACATAAAACAATGCTAAACATTAAAAATGGGAAGGCTCATTTTAGCTAACACTACTAATAATTAAATAAAACATTCTTTTTACTAGTGAATATTTAAAATATGTTTTGCAAATTTGTTCTACTTATGATTACATGTTTAGTTGATTCATTGAGTGAAATTTACCATAAATGTCTGAGTAAAATTGTCTTCAAAATATGCTGTGAACATGCTAGCGATTCTAGCAATACTAGCACACTCAGCAACACTACAGCATCTAGCTACAATACCATAGCACAATGCTAACATTTAGAAAGATGTTCATGTACATTTCAATAAGACATAAAATGGATGAATATGTGTATATTGTAATTCACATAGGATGTTTTAAGATGTGCCTAGTTTGTGAATGAGAGAGTTTCTTTGCTAAACATTACAAGTGGGAAGTCTCATTTTAGCTAACACTACTAATAATAAAATAACATAATCGTTATTAGTAATTATTCAAATATGTTTGAGTATGTATGAGTGAATATGCAGGAGTGAAATTTACCATAAATGTCTGAGTAAAATTGTCTTCAAAATATGCTGTGAACATACTAGCACAATCAACTAGCAATATTGACCAGCCTAGCCAGGCTGGGAGCCCAGCTAAAACCAGCTATGTCCAGCTTAAACGAGGCTGGTCAAGCTGGTTTTAGCTTTTAATTTCCCAGATTGACCAGCTAAGACCAGGCTGGAAATGGCTGGAAACTAACTAACCCCTCTAAAACCAGGCTGGTCGACCAGCTAAAACCAGCCAACCAGCCTAGGCTGGTTTAAGTTGTTTTTTCAGCAGGGATTTTAGCTAACACGTTTACTGGAAATTAAATAACATATTCATTACTAGTAATTATTCAAATATGTTTTACAAGAACTTACTAGTCAAGTTTTTACTTATAATTACACATTTAGTTCATTCAATTTGTTGCCTTCTGCTTCTTTATAATTAAAATTAGTAAAATTGTCTTCGCAACATTTTTTTAACTGTGAATACAGTCAGCTTTTTTAATGTATCCTAATCATGTAACACCTTTCCGAGTGACTCAACAAGCCTAATGCATGTCATGATGCACAGAAAAGTAAATAACACCGCTAACAGCATCAGCGCACGCACTGATAGGAACAAATCTGAAATTACACTTTATAATCATAGCCATTGTCGGAGGTGTAGCAGCACAGGAAGTGTGAAGACGTCAAATTCCCCTGCCACTCAATTGTCAGACACAGTGAATTGGGCTCGTGATGTGCGCTTAATGTGCAGAAAAACTAATATAAAGGTGCTAAGAATACCACGAGCAAATATTTACATGCGCATAAAGGCAGCGCAAGACATCCCTAATGGTGTTGATGTTTGCTTTGAAGCCCCCTGTAAATTTCAGCCAAGCAAAATGGCCAAGGGTGTCCTGTTATGCATATTTTGATTTATTTATTTATTTTTTCCAGAGATCACACCTCACCTCCCTTTAGGCGTCCATGAAATCACCTGACAGACAGACGGAAAACGAAGTCTCAATGGACGACGGGCTCATGTAATGGGATCCAGGTAAGAGTGTGTGGCACGTTGATTACAACTGCGCGCGTTTGAGGTTCAGAAGGTGTACGGCGGTGAAAAGGGGGCCAGCAGGCCACCGTCCAAATTACACAGGATTTCATGCACTCATTCGAACCTGCGCTTCAAGTGGAGCTGTGAAATAAGTGTGCTGCTAGCTGGGCACATTTGAATAATTTGTCAAGGGATGGCAGAGATATCCTTTTGAAGGCAAGGTGATGGGATAGTGTGCACTAGACAGGGGCCGAGGGGGGTCGACAAGAGGACATGGCGTCACACGAGGGCCCGACAGCTTCAAAGTTCCTTTTGCGATACCAGAGGAAATTTTTTTCGGGTGTTTTTTTGTACAGTGTCTAGATTTTATGCTTTAATACAAGTGGTTTATGTGCATGCGAGACATACATAATGGATGCTAACACATAAAGGGTAACTGGATAGAAGAGTTTAAAAAGATCTGATTGCTAAACCTAGCATAAAACAATATGCAAACTGACTTGATAGGAGAAATGACTAGGAAGCTAAACAGCAAGAAGATGAAATGAAGAGCAAATGGGTATTTTCAAGTCGACAAAATCAAATTTGACCCTGTTGACACTCTTAAGGTGTGTTTACATTTATTATTGATTTTAGTATGTAATCTAGTTATTTCTGTAGGAATCCACAGCAGAACTATAACAGTAGCACTGAGAGGAAAGAGAACAGCACATCTTTACATATATCTAAATGTCAGTATTGTGCACAGCAGTGGTCCCCAACCCCCGGGGCCGTGGATCAGTTGGTACCGGGCCGCACAAGAAATCATTAATTATTTCCGTTTTATTTATTATCTGAGTCGGAACGATCTTTTATTTTGAGAAATCTTTTATTTTGGGAAATGACCGTATCTCAGTCACTTGAGCGCAAACATTTTATTCACAAGCTAGCAAAAACAGACGTCTTTGGAAAGTTTCTTTGCGAAGGGGAAAAGGCCCAGTGAAGGACCCACCAACTGCCAAGGAATGGATCCGCAACCCATTTGTCAACAAATCAGGTGAATCCACCATGTCTGTGCAAGAAGAAGATGCTGGTGGCTTTAGGGACCATTTGCGTATCGCATCTATTCCACCCGCAAGTTCGCTTTTTCCAATGGAGGCACGAGTCATGTGACAAGAACAGCTTCATACTTTGTAAGGTAGACTTCGGGAGACTAATTAAAAAAACACAGAACACCCAAACACTGCAGTGCTTTGTAATTTTCTCCATGAATGAAACTTGTATCAGAGTGACAGCAATGTTTTGTCCGCTTGTCATCCTCTGAGAAAATGGTTGATGGTCGCGTGGTTCATCTATTATGTTGTTTTAGTGACATCATTAATAAATCTTTACATATATCTAAATGCCAGTAGTGTGGACAGGACGGCGCCTGGACGTTTGTTCTCTGTGCATCGCCATAATCTTGTTTACAGCTTAGTTTTATTTCTAATCACAGACAGGAAAAGATCATCTCTGTGACTATATTTAGGTTTGGAATCATCCTCACTTTTTTGTATAATACCCGTATAAGTTGCTGGCTGCAGTTCATTTAACGGCCACTGGTGGTGCTAAAAAAACATTACAGAAGTAAAATTAGTGATGGAGTTACTGTATATCATTTGTTTCTGCTTTGTTTTTGTTTGTTTTAGTAGGAATTTTAGAGGGGACCTATTATGCTGCTTTTTACAAGATGTAAAATAAGTCTTAGGTGTCCCTAGAGTGTGTATGTGACGTGTCAGCTCAAAATACCCTACAAGTTATTGTTTATAACTCTTTGAAACTGCCCATTTTATAGGCTTTGATCCAAATTGTGCCATTTTGGAGACTGTCGCTTTAAATTTAAATGAAATTGTGCTCCCAGACCTCTTTTCAAATGATGTCACTATCAGTCTTACAAAACAGTTGTTTTAGTTTACATAAAGCCAACTGTATTGTGGGCGGCACGTTGGCTCAGTGGTTAGTACTGTTGCCTCACAGCAAGAAGGTCGCTGGTTCGAGTCCCGGCTGGGTCAGTTGGCATTTCTGTATGGAGTTTGCATGTTCTCCCCGTGTTGGCGTGGGTTTCCTCCAGGTTCTCCGGTTTCCCCCACAGTCCAAAGACTTGTGCTATAGGTGAACTGGATGAACTAAATTGGCCGTAGTGTGAGAGTGTGTGAATGTGAGAGTGTATGGGTTTTTCCAAGTACTGGGTTGCAGCTGGAAGGGCATCCGCTGCGTAAAACATATGCCGGAATAGTTGGTGGTTCATTCCACTGTGGCAACCCCTGATAAATAAGGGACTAAGCCGAAGGAAAATGAATGAATGACAACTGTATTGTTTTTAAAAAGTTTGCTTTCACAGGCCCCTAAAATTCCCTCTTGTTGTGTAAGTGAGTGGCCAAAAACACATAAAAGTGGTTTCAGCTTTTAGATGGTAATGGTGTCATGTAAATGCCCCTAAGTCTCCTAAATGAGCAACCTTCGCACAATAGCACTTTCTTGGTAATTATCAAAGGTCGCCTGAGAATTGCGCTATCATCTCCTTTCTTCTCTGTTTTTTTTCTTTCTTTCCCTCTGAATGGCGTTCCGGAAACTGTGTGTGTGTTTCACTGGAGAGCTGAAGACGAGCCCGCCACGTGTGTGACAGTACAAGAGAGCTCCCATAATGCCCCCCCTTCAGCCAAAGATGGCTGAAAAAAGGATTAACTAATTCAATTAACAAACCAAAGTACTTTATAACTGTTAATTACGTGCCTCCCCTAACTGCTGTAAGGCCACCGCTTTCCTTTGTGTGGAGAAAAGCTCATCTGTCCTAATTGACCTCTGGGGAGCATTCAGGGGGAGCAAACATCTTACGCAATCCCACAGCTTGTATAAACAAACTGACAATTCACTTTGGTGTGGAGTGACACCCTGTGTAACTGTGACACAAACTCAAATGACCCTGAATGTGTCCCCGGAGAATAGACCTCCCTGTCGCTCTCTCTCGCTCTTTTAAGAGGACGAGCAGAGTTAAGGGTACAACAGACGCTTTGGGTTGATTGCATTTCTTTGTTAAATTCTCTTGCATTGCTGACGCATCATGTTTAGCAGCAATAAGGGAACTGGAATATTATTATTATTTATTTTTTTGGTTCTTTGCTTGTTTGTTTCCAGTTCAGCGTAATTCATTAGCAATTTAAATTATCAAGTTGTTTAAGCAAGCAAATTTGTATTTGCTTAGCGTATTCGTTTCTGTGTCTTCAAACAGCTTAGAACATATGGAAACCAGATATATGACTATAACATAAAATGATAGCTAATAAATATGGCTTAAAGGTTATCATACATACCATATACCCCAGGGGTATGCATAATTTTGGACTTGACTATATATATTTATATATACATTTTTGAAATATTCCCCATAGCATGTGATGTTTAATTTAGATTTAATTTGGCTCATTTTTCTTATTATTTATTTGACCTGTTTATTTAATAAAATGTATTTAATATGAGATCAAAAACTATATAAAATATATAATAAATATAAAATGTATTATATTTTACAGATTTGTTACTTTTGCCAAATAAAAGATAAGTTAAATATCACATGGAGAAAAAAAACATAAATAAATAAATAAATAAATAAATAAACACATGACTAAATAAATAAAAACATAAATAAATAAAAAATTAAAAACATAACTAAATGAATAAAAACATAAATAAATAACTAAATAAATAAATAAAAACATAACTAAATAAATAAATAAAAACATAACTAAATAAATAAAAACATAACTAAATAAATAACTAAATAAATAAATAAAAACATAAATAAATAAATATATAAAAATATAGCCAAAAAATAAAAACATAAATAAATAAATATATAAAAATATAGCCAAAAAATAAAAACATAAATAAATAAATAAATAAATAAATAAATAAATAAATAAAAACATAAAAACATAAAAAACATAACCAAATAACTAAAAACATAAATAAATAAAAGCATAAATTAATAAATAAAAACATAAAACATAAATAAATAAATAAATAAAAACATAAATAAAAACATTAGAAAATAAAATAAATAAATAAATATATATATAAATCAATCACAGGAGTGCTAATAATTTTGCCTTCAACTATAGATGTACATATTTGTCATCCCAATGGTTGGGGAAAAATGTAAATGGGTATTTTAGAGTATACTTAAATAAATATATGTTGCATATTCAACATTTTATATTTGTCAGATCCGAACATGTTTGTATGTCATATATGTCATTTGCAAATATAGCCATATATCATATTTCTATATGGCTATAAACTTTAAAGTAAAACACCCTCTAGCTGGAATTAAAATCATGTCAGTATAATGTTGCATGCATTGATAATTAAATTACGTATGATCAACATTCTGATAAAATGACGGCCCGTTTAAACAAGCGGTCCAGTTCTTAGACATTTTAGGGAGTCTCTTAGACACAATTTTTCCTATTTCCAATTCACCAAATTGACATATACATTAACACATTTGGCAGAGGCTTTAGAACATGATTTACAGTCTATTCAGTGTGCACATTTTAAAGATCCCTGTGATCTAACTGATAATTGTTACACTACTACAATGCTCTAGTCATTGATCAATCAGTCAGATAGACGCTTCACATTAAAATAATGCATACTGTTTATTCAATTCAATTCATCTATATTTCTATAGCACTTTTACAATGTAGATTCTGTCAAAGCAGCTTAACATAGATGAAGTTAGTCAAGTTAGTCAATTGAAACTGCTTCAATCCAGTTTTCACAGCTGAAGTTCAGTTTAGAGTATGTCATGTGACTATATGCATTTGTACACACAATCCAGTATTTTGCCATAATATGAATGCCCATAGCCTTGACATTCTCAGAATTTAGCTTTTGTTTTTGTAGTTTGCATGGAGACAGTTATGGCACAGTCTGCTGGGTTGTTTCCACCCAAATGTGGGTAAAACATGGACAACCTAAACATTTGGATAACGTTTTTAAAATAAATATGAGATAAAATAATGTAGCATTTGAAACCTGAGCAATCTGTTCTCAGAAGTATATTGTTTCAGGCCTCCAAAATAAGTTTATGAATTTATAAATTGAATGAATGTAGGGGTGAAACGGTGGCTCAGTGGTTAGCACTGTCGCCTCACAGCAAGAAGGTCGCTGGTTCCAATCCTGGTTGGGCCAGTTGGCGTTTCTGTGTGGAGTTTGCATGTTCTCCCCATGTTCGCGTTGGTTTCCTCCGGGTGCTTCAGTTTTCCCCGCAGTCCAAAGCCATGCAGTGTATGAGTGTGAGTATGAATGAGTATGGGTGTTTCTCAGTACTGGGTTGTGGCTGGAAGGGCATCCGCTGTGTAAAACATATCCCGGAATAGTTGGCGTTTCATTCCGCTGTGGCGACCTCTGAAATCGAGACCAAACCGAAGGAGAACAATGTTGTGTAAATTCCCCAATGCAGATATATTGGCTTCATAAATCCACTAAACATCACACAATCTGAGTAATACAAATGTGTACACTGTTAGACATTTTATTGTATTTTTGCGGTAACTTACTGGCAGCAATATTACCGCTGTTACTGCAACTGCCCCTTTTACAGTGACTTACCTGTAAATGTGATTTATAGCAGCAGGGCCCTACTGCAATCTCATTTCACAGTAAAATAGCTTACCGCAACTTATTTTTATGGTAAAATACACTTTACCACATTTAAATTTTACAGTATCACACTTTTTACAGTACATTTATTTACATTTTACACTAGCAGTACAAAAAAAACTATATTTTTATTATTTACTGTTTAATTCAGCTAATTTCTTCATCAACTGTCTCATTTTTGTCTTCAACTACAGTAGCAGAACTTCATTACTTTGATTACAGTAGAATACCGCAAATTCCTAAAATGCAGCAAGTTGCTGTAAAAGTTTAAAATGACCCACAATGCAGTGCATATTACAGTAGCGAACTGTAAGGATGTATGTGGTATTTTACTGGCCGTTTTTGTTGTAAAGACCTGTAAAATTGCAGCAAAGTCTAACAGTGTAGCTGAAAGTTTGAACTTTGAGAGTGTTTAATCAAGAGAGAAAAGTGTGAAAATGTTAATGCCTGTATGAGAAAAGTGTATAAAGTGTGTAGTGAGGGCTTTTACAGCCTTAAAACATCTATAATTATTGTAAAAAATAAAGCGGACTACTTCACGGATTTCGCCTATTGCAGATTATTTTTAGAACGTAACTCCTGCGAGGATCTAGGGACCACTGTAGTTGACTTGTTTGTCTGGTATCTAATGCAATGGCATTTAGCCAGTTTTAAGTGTGTCAAACACCTCTTTAGGTTTCATGGGTAACTAACTGACTCTTTCAGACACTGCAGTCTCCAGCGTGATAATTGTTGACTGGCCGTTTTGGCAGTAAACAAATGTAAAATTGTGGCAAAGTCTAACGGTGTAGCTCCAATGCTATCTCACCACTGTAGTTTACTTGTTTGTCTGATGTCTAATGCAATGGCATTCAGCCAGTTTTAAGTGCGACTTAAGTGTCTTGAACACCTCTTTAGGTTTCATGGGTAACTAACTGACTCTTTCAGACACTGCAGTCTCGAGCGTGATAATTGTTGGCAACATAAAAGCAGTGTGTTTTCTGCACACAATAGGGGGAGGGCATGTCTAATTTGAAGACTTGACCATATCCCGCACTCTTTTTTCCCATCCCGTGACTGATATCCCCAAACCCATTACGAATCTCTGATCTTGAAGACACCACTGGTCATCCAGCCATAGCACAGCCTCTTCTATTCCAAGTCATCATTTAACCCTCTTCGTCCTGGAGATCTCTCCATCTGTAATGACGGAGGGTTTGGTGCCACGGCTGCTTTTTAAAAATCATACATTTCTTTATACGAATTAATTTGAATGAATTAGCCACTAAACTAACAAAATGTAAAATGGTTACGTTTCCTTAGGAGATCGGTCTGGCAGTTCCTATAGTTCACTTGTTTGTCTGATGTCTAATGCAATGGCATTCAGCCAGTTTTAAGTGCGACTTAAGTGTCTCGAACACCTCTTTAGGTTTCATGGGTAACTAACTGACTCTTTCAGACA
>CAIGQW010055747.1:1871190-1904485 GCA_903798125.1 Danio choprae | reverse complement strand
CCTACTCCAACCCTAAACTCAACCCTCACAGTTATTAACATCTACACATAACCAACCCTTAACTCAACCCTCACAGTTATTAATGTCTACACCTACCCCAAACCCAACCCTCACAGTTATTAACGTCTACACCTACCCCAACCCTAAACCCAACCCTTACAGTTATTAACGTCTATACATACCCCAACTCTAAACTCAACCCTCACAGTTATTAACATCTACACCTACTCCAACCCTACATTCAACCCTCAAAGCTATTAACATCTACACCTACCCCAAACCCAACCCTCACAGATATTAACTTCTACACTACCCAACCCTAAACCTAACAGTTATTAAAGTCTCCACCTACTTCAACCCTAAACCTAACCCTCACAGTTATTAGCTTCCACACCCACCCGTACCCCAAACCCAACCCTCACAGTTATTAATGTCTACGTCTACCCCAACCCTAAACCCAACCATCACAGTAGCATGGACATTAAAATGTCCACTACGCATTGGACCTGATCCAGTGCATCATCCTGCCGCAACGAGGTCACACTCCAAAAAGTGGGCAAAGACTGCAAAGCTCCAAAGCTACACACTGCAGCGAGGACTGAAATTCTACTCAAAATTTTTAAATATGTCAGATTACGCAAGTAAATCTGGATGTGCTTGATAGCTCTGATATAATATCAACCAACATCATTATTCCACCAAAAAAACAAAACTATCATCTGGAGTTGGAAATCCAGGTCTCAGAGTGAGTCATTCATTGTGCAGCCGGGCGAACACACTTGCGTGTCCTGTCCTCTGGACGTCGTCAGTCTCTGCCGCACAGCAAAAGGTCACGTCTTTTCCCTCATCATTTACCCCTAATGCAGCCGGAGTGGTGGAGGGGTCAGGTGTCATGTGGTCAGGGAAGCGTGTGGCCGGTAATCAGCATCATGCATTAGTGTCATCTCTAATGACCCATTTACTCGATGCGGCAGAAAGACCTGCCCGGGAGATTTTACTCTGTCCCCAAAGGTCTCGGCTAATGGGCACCTGGGAGTTAGAGTGCAGCGAAAGGTATTGTTTTTGTTCGTTGGCAATTCAACCTGCAAAAAAATAATAAAAAATCGACACTCCGGTTCTCCGAACACACTCGCGCAGCAGTCATCTGAGCACAGATCTCTGGTATCGCGTGAGATCGGTCACAGTGAATAACAGCCATAAGGTCAAGTATTGATTTAATTTGTAGCGCTTCCCTAAGGGAATGGCTTGCTTTATTATCGCTATGTAATAAAGTCATTATGTACATGCATCTGACAGGCATACTTCAACGCTGATGGGTATCATGCTAAGGCGATGAAGGCTTAATAATGGATTATCAATGATATTTACGACATGTCATACATCAGATGTGCAAACAACCACCATGGCCTAACCAAAAGAGTGCACAGAATCCATGCATAGAGCTGGATTAGCAAGCACTCTCTCTTTCTCTCACACACACATACAGACAAAGCTGCATTAGTGGAAAGTTATATTGAAGTAACCTTTACATGAGCACTGATATTTCATGTGCACTGTATTACCTCCACATGTAACCTGCTTGTTAACGCAGTCGCACCAAAACCTCCTCCATCAGGCGGCGTCTATTAGCCCGAGCGCAGTATCAGTCAAACACACTCTAAAAAGGACAAAAAAAGACGTATCCATCTAAACATAACCTTTCCAGCTTTGATATTTATGATAAAAGCCATTAGGCCCGAGCCGAGGATTGCTTGAGGAAGGGCTGTAAGTTCAATGCTGAAGATGAGGTCTTTGTCCTTCTGTACAGAAGTGAGGCAGACTGAGCATTGCAGGTAGATCAGAATTACTGCAATGAATAATTGAGTTTGGTGTTGGACGGCAGAGCTTTGCAGAGATACAGCTTGAGATGCAGACTGCGTCGGGGCATAAAATCAGTTGTATAAACTTAAAAAAACTTGAATTGTATGTTTTGTTGTTTGAAACATGGTCAAGAGTTAACTTTGGTGTAAATAAGAGCAACACTGAGTGTTCCCACAAGTTTTCCCACAATAAAAAAACAAAACAAAATGCATATTAGTTATTGGTATAATTGATACTAATGTGCTCGGCGTTATCCAGTGAGTCTGTCAAGAATATATTGATGATAACAGGCAAATCAAAAGCTGTTATTTAAATTTTTTTCTAAAGAGGCCATATCTAAAGAGGACAGTCTTGTGACTTTTGGCCAAGCCATTCATAAGTTATTAGCAAAAAAAATTTATGTTATATATTCATATCCTGACCACTAGGTTGCACTGTGCAGGTAACCTCAGGTTTGATTGTTTTATGAAAAATAAAACATACAAAATTTGATTTGGCTAAAGTGCCACTGGACATGCTTCGTGTCCACAATCAAGTAGGTCTGAATATATAAATATATATATATTCAATTCAATTCAATTCAAGTTTATTTATATAGCGCTTTTTACAATGTAGATTGTGTCAAAGCAGCTTAACAAGTTCAAGTAAAGTCCAGATTTTAGAGTTTAGTACAGTTCAGTGTGGTTTAAGTTTCACTGCTGAAAGTTCAAACACTGAAGAGCAAATCCACCGAAGCGCAGCTCCACAAGTCCCGATTCGAGCAGGCCGGTGGCAACAGTGGAGGAAAAAACTTCACCAGTTGACGAAGTGAAGGAAAAAAAAACCTCGAGAGAAACCAGGCTATGTTAGGCACGGTCATTGTCCTCTGGCCAAACTTCCTATGTGGAGCTGCAGTCTATATATATATATATATAGAGAGAGAGAGAGAGAGAGAGAGAGAGAGAGAGAGAGAGAGAGAGAGAGGACAGAGTCTGAACATTTACCACAGTGCTTTTAGAATCACGTTTGTCTAAAAATGTCCAAAGTCATGTTTGTACTAACAACTTTTGAACCGTAATTGCACCACTACATGATTTTCCCTTATGATTCATTCATGTTTTTAACCATTGCAAATGTCTAAAATATATATACATGTTACATACATATGAATGAATGAATCATAAGAGAAAATCATGTAGTGGTGCAATTACGGTTCAAAAGTTGTTAGTACAAACATGACTTTGGACATTTTTAGACAAACGTGATTCTAAAATCACTGTGGTAAATGTTCAGACTCTGTCCTCTATCTGTGTGCAACAATATTTCTTACAACTATATTACTACAATTTAAAAGTATTATTTCGTACTTTAATATCACAAGTTGTAATGTATTCCTGTGAAAATGTTTTAGTGTGCTCTACACTGGTAAAATAAAAGGTTCTTTATTAGAGTCTCCTACATAAAGAACATTTAACATACATGAAAGTGTTTCATAAAATGTTCTTCACAGTAGAAACATGTATTTTCACTGTATTACAATATTCTTCACAATTAGAAAAGAAAAATGTTTTGTAGATTAAGTGAAAAATACTTTGGAGAACCAGAAAAAAAATTGGTTCTCTGCTGTGAAACCTTAAATTACAACAAAAATAATTAAATAGAATAAATACTGATTCATAATATGTCTTTGAATAACTGAATATTGCTGTAAAAAGCACCTTCTTTTACTCATTCATTCATTTATTCATTTTCATTTTGGCTTAGTCCCTTTATTAATCTGGGGTCGCCACAGCGGAATGAACCGCCAACTTATCCAGCATATTTTTTACGCAGCGGATGTCCTTCCAGCTGCAACCCATCTCTGGGAAACATCCATACACACCCATTCACACTCATACACTACGGACAATTTAGCTTACCCAATTCACCTGTACCGCATGTCTTTGGACTTGTAGTGTAAACCGGAGCACCCGGAGGAAACCCACGCCAACACAGGGAGAACATGCAAACTCCACACAGAAACGTCAACTGACCCAGCCGAGGCTCGAACCAGCGACCTTCTTGCTGTGAGGCGAACACACTACCCACTGCACCACTGTGAGGCCCTTCTTTTACTCATATATATATATATATATATATATATATATATATATATATTCTCTGACTAAAGGTGTAGAGGCCTAACTGAGGTCCTGCTCCTGTCAGTGGTTGGTGTGCAGTGCAGAGATTACCGCAGTACAGTCGACTGCACTGCTGTGCCTTTACCTTCAGGACATTCTATAAGTAACTTCACACAAGCTGAGGTTAAGAGGCCTTGTGGAGCATGTGTCATCCCCATCCCATTTACAACAAGCCATTTGAAGAGCATTTGAACAATGTTTATAGCACATCAGAGTACATCAGAGGAGGTTAATATGCAATAAATACCTGAACAGCAATAAACAATATATCTTCAGCGCAAACTATGCTGGACAGGTTAATCGGGCAAGTTAAAGCCCCCTTTCTATTAGATTGGCACCGTCTTTGTTTTAAATTTTTATTCAATATTTTTTTTTTTTATCTAAGTTAAAAACTTTCTACGTCATTATACGTCATTATTAATCTGTAACATATTATTTTATTATTATCTATATTTTTTATTATTATTATATGTCCCGTGAAGTGCTTTGAAATGTCAATTTGAAAGTTGAAGTAAGCTACAGCTAATTAGTACTTCATTGAGCTATTAGTCTTAGTTAATAGTTTGTTAATAACATGAATTGTGACTTTAAATAAAGTGGTGCTGGTTAATGTAAACAAGTTGCCAAATAACTGCTCAAGAACATTGTTTACATCAGTAGACCAACCTATTGAAGTCAATTTACCAAACAAAATCTGTCAGAAATAGCCCTTTAAGGAAGTAATTGCATGTTGCATTTTCTTTTACAGCGTATATCAGTGTTTTATATTTAAAATAGTACATTAAAGCAAGATTTAATGACTTCCTTTACAATTTACACATCAGTACATGCAAATTCCATTTTCATTTACCGCACACTAGTTTGTAGATATCCTTAAAACTAACATCATCTAAAAAAATACTTTAATTTCACAGGACCTTAAAGTTCAGGCAATTAACTGCTTGCTTATTACCGGTCTACTATTAAGATATTAACTGTTAATTAGTTAAGTACGATCATAATGTACTTCCCCAATCCTATTCAAAACCTAAACCCAACTACTACCTTACTAACTATTAATAAGCAGCTAATTAGTACTTTATTGAGCTATTGTCTTAGTTAATAGTTTGTTAATAACATGAATTGTGACTGTAAATAAAGTGGTGCTGGTTAATGTAAACAAGTTGCCAAATATGACGCGGTGGCGCAATGGGTAGCAAAATCGCCTCACAGCAAGAAGGTCGCTGGTTCGAGCCTCGGCTGGGTCAGTTGGCATTTCTGTGTGGGGTTTGCATGTTCTCCCCGCGTTGGCGTGGGTTTCCTCCGGGTGCTCCAGTTTCCCCCACTAGTCCAAAGACATGCGCTATAGGTGAATTGGGTAAGCTAAAATTGTCCGTAGTGTATGAGTGTGAATGAGTGTGTATGGATGTTTCCCAGTATTGGGTTGCGGCTGGAAGGGCATCCGCTGCGTAAAACATATGCTGGATAAGTTGGTGGTTCATTCCACTGTGGCGACCCCAGATTAATGAAGTTGCCAAATAACTGCTCAAGAACATTGTTTACATCAGTAGACCAACCTATTGAAATCAATTTACCAAACCAAATCTGTCAGAAATAGCTCTTTAAGGAAGTAATTGCATGTTGCATCTTCTTTTACAGCGTATATCAGTGTTTTATATTTAAAATAGTACATTAAAGCAAGATTTAATGACTTCCTTTACAATTTACACATCAGTACATGCAAATTCTGTTTTCATTTACCGTTTCATTTTAGAAAACAAGACGAGGTAAATAAACGATGATAAACCCAGAGAGGTATGTTTCGATTTTCACGAGCCATTTATATAGCGATGGCGGCGTTTCAGAAAAGTGAGGAACCTGGTAATTTGGATTTAAGCACATTAAAGTGCCTTCATTTGAATAATGTCATATTTTCATTTACATTTCGTGCAGAAGCGTCGCATTTAGTTTAGATTTACCTCCATCATCAGGCTGATATGATCAAAACGAACGCACTGTGATTGCTTTTTCAATAAGAGGAACAGTAGCATAACACGTTATAGGCTAGCATTCTGAATTGTTTACGACACAAGGAAAAAGTTATTTCGCCGTGAATTAGCTCACCGATGAGACTGAAATAAAGCTGTATATTATATTTCCGACGCAGGCACGATGAAGCATATCAACAGCATGCAGTTTTGCCTATGAATATATGATTCGGGAGCGTGACATTTTCTTTGTCCTTTCATTTTTGGGGGGGTTAAAATGAATCTGAGGCGTCCGTCTTCATAGCATCTTCGAAAATGTTGTCATACAGAGCCGTTTTTTTTAAAGGGGGGAAATGTATGTACCTCTAATTTATCATCCTCTGCCACAGGCGCTTCATTCCCAGACTGGGAGAATTTCAAAAGGCGTCAAACAAAAAGAGTAGGAGAACTTTGTCCAGTCAATCAGACGGAAACCCCGCTGTGTCCAAATGCGGGGATGTTGTTTTCTCTGAAGCCTTCAAACAAGTGTCTTTTCCTTACCCATGTAAATAAACTCTAGGTGTTTGCTTGTGTCATTACTGGAGTTGATATTTTGCCTGTGGCCCTGATCAGTGTGGGACACAAAGTGAACTTCAAAGCGAGGGGGCAAAACTGAGATAGTGTGTGCAGCTGCTCAGTGTGTATGTGAGGTGGGGGTGTCGAGGTCTGTTTGAGGAACAGACAGCGCTCAGCTGCCCGGCTTAATAAAGCTACAGGGGAACGGGGGGTTTTAAACCGAGAGACAACCGCAGACACACTATATCAAAGCCATAGACACTTGCTAATAAAACGCAATGTTGCCCGTCCTGCTCGTATTTATCTTGTTCGCCGCAGCCTCCGTGTAATTCTAATACTCATCATGTATCACATCACTTTCACCTTACTTTAGCCCCCCGAGCGCACCACAAACTCATAAACACAAGTATCTCCGGGGTACCGTGCAGGTCCAACCCCTTTGTGGGGGGTTATGGGATAGCGTTTGCAGAAAAGGACAAAAGTAATACCAGTGGTGATCTCTAGAGTGCGCTTGAGAGCAGCATATTGTCTAAAGAGCATCAAAAGGTCTTGGCACATATTCCCATGTGGAGAGGAAAAAAAATTATACTTTTGCTGCATATTTTTATGAAGATAAATATTATATTATTCATTCATTTATTTTCTTTTCGGTTTAGTCCCTTTATTAATCTGGGGTTGTCACAGCGGAATGAACCGCCAACTTATCCAGCATATGTTTTACGCGGGAAGCATCCATACACACTCATTCACACACATACACTATGAACAATTTAGCTTACCCAATTCACCTATAGCGCATGTCTTTGGAAACTGGAGCACCCGGAGGAAACCCACGCCAACACGGGGAGAACATGCAAACTCCACACAGAAATGCCAACTGACTCAGCCGAGGCTCGAACCACCGACCTTCTTGCTGTGAGGCAATCGTGCTACCCACTGCGCCACCGTGATGCCCCAATATTATATTACATTACATTATATTATATTATGTTATAATATGTTATATTATTCATTCATTCGGCTTAGTCTCTATATTATATTACTATATTGTATTATACATTTATTTTTATATTATTATTTATTTGCTAATATACTTCCTTTCATCCATCCATATAATTCTCTTCAATTAAAAAAAAATAGTATTGTACTGCTTTACTGATCATTCAAATACAATATATTAATAACAAATAAATTAAAAAGCACTGATTAATTTCATGAGAGCCAATATATTGGATATATTTGTTACATTATTTCTTCTTTATTTGATAAGGTTTTAAGGATTAAACATACTTTTCATTGTTAGTTTATGGTCCTTGTTAGTTCAGGTCTATTAAAAAAAACAATAAAATATCCCATTTTTATTTAAGTTATACTATGAATTGAAATTAAAATGAAACAAATGCTTCTGAAGTAACACCTCTTAATAAGGTTTCAGTTGTTAACGTTATAATCTATCAATATTAGTTACCATGGACTAACAATGATACGTCTACAACAAATACATTTTAGTTCGTTTCAGTTTACTAATGCTGAAACTTGTATTTATTAATATTATTGCACTGTGAATAAACACGAACTGTTTTCTATAATGCCTCACGGTGGCGCAGTGGGTAGCACGTTCGCCTCACAGCAAGAAGGTCGCTGGTTCGAGCCTCGGCTGGGTCACTTGGCGTTTCTGTGTGGAGTTTGCATGTTCTCCCTGTGTTGGCGTCGGTTTCCTCCGGGTGCTCCGGTTTCCCCCACAAGTCCAAAGACATGCGGTATAGGTGAATTGGGTAGACTAAATTGTCCGTAGTGTATGAGTGTGAATGGGTGTGTATGGATGTTTCCCAGGGATGGGTTGCAGCTGGAAGGGCATCCGCTGCGTAAAACATATGCTGGATAAGTTGGCGGTTCATTCCGCTGTGGCGACCCCAGATTAATAAAGGGACTAAGCCGAAATGAAAATGAATGAATGTTTTCTATAATGTTAACAAAGATAAATGATGTAAAAATATATATTGCTCATCAGTGCATGATAGTTGATGCAGCGTCTGTTGTTAACAAATGAAACTTTATGGCACAGGTGTCAATTCCAGTTCCTGGAGAGCCGCAGCTCTGCACAGTTTAGTTCCAACCCTGCTTCAACACCCTTACCTGTAGGTTTCAAACAAGCCTGAAGGACTCAATTAGTTTGATCCGGTGTGTTTAATTAGGGTTGGAACTAAACTGTGCAGAGCTGCGGCCCTTCAGGAACTGGGATTGACACCTGTGCTTTATGGTAACGTGTTAGGCATTGTTCATTATTTCACATTAAAGGGTCAGTAATTTAGATTTTTAGTTGAACAATCCATTCACTCTCCCTCCAATCATTCTAAACATTTATGAGTTTCTTTTATCTGTTGAAGACAAAATAAGATATTTTGAGGTATGTTGTCAAATGGTCACCCTGACCTATATAGAAGGAAAAAAATACTATGGAAGTCAATGACTACTAGTTTACAGCATTCTTCAAAATAATAAAGAAACACACACAAGGTTGAAACAAGTACGGGTAATTAAATACAATTTTTTACAAGTGAGCAATACAAGTGAGCTATCTATTTAAAGGGATAGTTCGCCCAAAACTGAAAGTTCATCATTTAATTTTACTTGTTCCAAAACTGTTTGACTTTCTTATGTTGAAAACAAAAGAAGATATATTGGAGGAAGCTGGAAATCTGTAACCATTGACTTCTGAAGTATTTATTTTTCCTACTATGGAAGTCTTTTGTTTTAGATGGTTACATTTTTTCACCCTTCTTCAAAATGTTCATTTGTGTTCAACAGAAGAATGGAAAAGGTTTAAAACCATCCAAGGGTGAGTGAATGGTGAGTTAATTTACATTTTTGGGTGAACTATCCCTTTAACTAATTAATTTAGCTAATGATAACAACCTGGGGCAGCACGGTGGCGCAATGGATAGCGCTCTCGCCTCACAGCAAGAAAGTCGCTGGTTCGAGCCTCGGCTGGGTCAGTTGGCATTTCTGTGTGGAGTTTGCATGTTCTCCCCGTGTTTGCGTGGGTTTCCTCCGGGTGCTCCGGTTTCCCCCACAAGTCCAAAGACATGCGCTATAGGTGAATTGGGTAAGCTAAATTGTCCGTAGTGTATGTGTGTGAATGAGAGTGTGTGGATGTTTCCCAGTGATGGGTTGCAGCTGGAAGGGCATCCGCTGCATAAAACATATAAGTTGGTGGTTCATTCCGCTGTGGCGACCCCAGATTAATAAAGGGACTAAGCCGAAAAGAAAATGAATGAATGAATAACAACCTGATTGTGAATGATCAAAACAATAACCAAAAAGTCAGATCATTTAGAAACATCGATAGAGTTGCACAACCAATGTAAAAAATAAATACTTACATTTCTCCAAATCATCTGATCAAATAAATATTCAATACTATATTTTAACAAGGTAGACAACAGGGCTCCATGATATTGGAAAAATCTAACATTGCGATATGTTGCCATATATATTGCAATATGAATACAATTTCACCAGATGACTTACTATCTTGGAAAGAATGTATAATGTTAGATTGATTGGGATGATTCTGCAGTGGGAGTGCATCTCCTTAAAATCTAATAAACAATCTATAAACCTTTGGGGGACCCCCGACACATTTTCTTTGTGGTCTGTGCTATTTGCATTGCTGTATTTGCATGTGTTGTATTTTCATGCATAACTATCTATAAACACAATCAAGAAATATATACAATTGAAATAAAGTGTTTTATCGTTTTCCGAGTCTAACAGTATTCAAGTAGAGTAACTAAATGATAAAAATAAAAATAATTCAATAAAATTAATCGTAGTTAAGGTCACAAATGGTACAATTTCTTATACCTGAATGCTTTTAAAATCATTATATAATCACAGGCATCAAAAACACATGCAAATGATAAATTGTGATACAAACTCAACATTGCATATCCTACAATGTGACTATTGTGAATGATCGCATTGCGATATCGATGCTGAAACGATATATTGTGTAGCCCTAGTAGACAAAGCAACGTAATAGCGTGCTTTTGCATAAAATCTGAATGGTTTTCAGCATGTCAGCACACAGAGCCTAGTGTAAGTCACAGCGATGTGGGAGAAGAAGATGTATTGCAGGTTAATGCTCGTAGTTAGATTGATCTGGCAAAGGGCATTACTTGTCTGTTCTAATCACATTAGCCGGCCATTACTCATGTGTCCATTAATTCATTACTTCATTTGTCTCCATGAATATTTAACAATGTCTTGACATCTTTATGGACTGCTTGTTCTGCCGGGCGATTAAAAAGAGCACTGTCCCTCATGCTCGCTATCAAGTGATAATTCGCCTCCTGGATTTATGGATGGGTAAAGTAACGCGAGTCTGACAGCCGCTTTTGCTTTAATTCAGCCAAAATCCACCAACGCCAAAAAAAGGGCTTCGCCAATTTTTTCCCCCCATTGGTTAAAAGAGCACTGGAAGGAATAAATCTCGCATGTTCTTTGTACTGGTGACAAGATGGGAAGGTGAGGATGTAGCACTGTCTTTGTCTGACACATTTGATTGGCTCCAACACCATCTACTTTGCAAAAATAATCAGACCGATGCCTTGACAACCATCGTCAGCTCTTGACTTGAGGATACAGATGAAGCTTGCTATAGCTAACTAGCGCCACAAAAGCCACAAAGTCATAAACACTCACCAGGGTGGCCAAACCCAAGTAAAGCGGGGGCATATTTGCATGATACCACCAGCCATTATATTTGTGGATAGACAAAAGTACATTCTGACCACCTGAGGTTACTCTTCTTACTTGCCTGGTTTCATGGCATCTTCACATTCGGTATGAGGCTACCAAAATGGCTAAACATCCTAGGATGTCCAATACTTGCTTGGTCAACCAGAGAGACCAGACTGGCAGACAGAAAGTCTATAGTGGACCACCACCAAACCAATATAGCTCGTGCCAGTCCAAAACGAAACCAACATGCCAGTCTTACATGGGTATTTTTGTAAACAGAGATTATCCTCTGTTTAAAAACATATTATAAAAAACCTCATCCACACATTCATGGTTTTAGTGCGGCAACAACTAATTGATAAAATCGATAATTATAGATAATGAAATTCGTTGTCATTGAATGCTGTTATTGATAAGTTGGGCTGCTCATATAAGGGTGACACAGTGTCTCAGTGGTTAGCATTGTCACCTCACAGCAAGAAGGTCACTGGTTCGAGTCCCGGCTGGGCATTTAGCATTTCTGTGTGGAGTTTGCATGTTCTCCCTGTGCTCGCGTGGGTTTCCTCCGGGTGCTCCGGTTTCCCCCACAGTCCAAAGACATGCGGTATAGGTGAATTGAATAAGTTAAATTGGCCATAGTGTATACAGTGCATCCGGAAAGTATTCATAGCGCTTCACTTTTTCCACATTTTTTTAATGTCACAGCCTTATTCCAAAATGGATTAAATTCATTTATTTATTACTTGAGAGGTACTGTAAAGAGGAATGGGCAAAAAATCCCAAAGACAAGTGTGCCAAGCTTGTGGCATCATATTCAAAAAGATTTGAGGCTGTAATTGCTGCCAAAGGTGCATCAACAAAGTATTGAGCAAAGGCTGTGAATACTGATGTACATGTGATTTTTCAGGTTTTTTATTTTTAATACATTTGCAACAATTTAAAAAAATATTTCTTCACATTGTCATTATGAGGTATTGTGTGTAGAAGTTTGAGGAAATAAATTAATTTAATCTATTTCGGAATAAGGCTGTAACATAAAAAAAATGTGGAAAAAGTGAAGCGCTATGAATACTTTCCGGATGCACTGTATGTGATAACAACTGTGTATGGATGTTTCCCAGTGCTGGGTTGCAGCTGGAAGGGCATCCGCTGTGTAAAACATATGCTGGATAAGTTGGTGGTTCATTCTGCTGTGGCAACCCCTGATGAATAAAGGGACTAAGGCTCCATTTACGCTAATACGTTTTAGTTTAACGAAAACCATCTATGTCCACACTGGCGTTTCACCTAGCATTTCTGAAAAGATCTCCGTCCACACTACACCGCTGAAAACGCACATCACATGACCACGCACACTCTGGCATGCGTTGCAGCGTATGGGCACGTCTGAGCTCCAAGCAGTCAGCGGGTGCTTTGAGCACACCTCCCCAGATGAGAGCAGCGCATGTCGCACTGTTCATCAAGGATATACCGCTAGATCTTATCTCACTATAGTTGTTAAATGTGATATTTAATTCATCTTGTCTCTATCTAATGACTTATTGGTGTTTTGAATCTATTACTTGTTCTCAGGTAACGTGTTTTGGCTGAGCGCAAAGATACATTAATATATTATTTATACGTTAATATATTATTTTATATAACCACGTACACTGATTCTGCACATTTGACTAATTGCTTGCCTTTATTTCCTATATTGTATAAACTTATTGTACGTTATACTTTTATAATGACTATTATTGATTATTAAAACTGATATTCAGCAAAATTCTGCAAAAAAGTAATGTTATAGGCTCCGTTTTGTTATAAATATGCATAGAGTGAAGATGACGGTCATATAAATATGTAGCTACACGATGCCTTAACATGTTTGGTGTCTGTTAAGTTGTTAATATCAAAATAAAAATTGACAGTTCCTCATATCATGTTTTCATTTCATTGATAAGATAGTGAAACAACATAGCCAGGGTGATGTGAATGAGGTTATAAAGTACACTGTTCCCTTTGAAGATTTACCCGACGTGTCCTCTAGAGTTAGTTTTCCTTATCAAACTTGCGATGTCTGAACTTACAAGGAAAGGATGCAAGACTGAACTTTGTGCACTTAACATTGAGTTAAAAGCCCCAATCCGATAGACGAATGTCTGCAGCCACGCTGTTTTCAGATGTATACGTTTTCCCCCATCCACAAGGAGCAGCAGCGTTTTAAAACCAAAATGGCATCTTCAGCGTTTTCGAGGCTTAAAAACTCCTGGGTAGTGTGGATGGAAGGCGTAATCGTAGCAAAACATATGCATTTACTAAAACTAAAACGTATTAGTGTAAACGGGGCCGAAGGAAAAATGAATGATAATATAAGATAAGATAAGATAAACAGCCACTCACACAATGGAGGGTACAGAACCGGCTGCAGGAAAACGCATGCGCTTCTAGTCTTCCAAGGCAATGGAGAAATTTCCATTAAATGCCTCTAAGAACATGGTAACCTGCACGCTATGCAAGACTGAGCGTTCATGGCATGGAAGTAGCCTATCAGCATCATCTTCAAAATGGTATAGTATAAGTGGTTTTGTTTGCTAACTTTGGGACAATCATGCTAGGTCAGTTCAGTTGCGACTCGCAAGCATCACATTGGGCATTCATCTCACGTACTGATAGAAACAGCAGTTTATTGTAATACGCCGATACTTCCTGTAGAGAAGCAGACAAATCAAAATGGCATTTGGTTCATGATTTGCCGAGAGTTTGTCCAGTATTTTAGCCTGATAAATCCTGGCATTGTCGTCTTCGACCTCTGTTTCAAAAACAGTTATTTGTTGTTTATTTATCAGTGAAATTTAAACCACACTGAACTGAACTGGACTGGACTGGACTGGACTGAACTGAACTGAACTGGACTGGACTGACACAGTTTCAATTTACTAGAACTTCTATGTTAAGCTGCTTTGACACAATCTACATTGTAAAAACGCTATAGAAATAAACATGAATTGAATTGAATTGAATTATTTATAATTTGTAAAGCAAATTCTTCTGCTTAATTTTGGATTGTTAGCATGTTATGTCCTAAATTCATAATGTGAATATAATAGGAGTCCGACACTTATTTTGCTTATTGTTTATTTATATTTTGGATATTTAGAGTTTTAATGTCCAAAAACAAACTTTGCTTTTCATTTAATGTTTAAAATGTCGAAGTTAAAGATCATTAAACCCGATATGTGCATATTAATAATACCCTGATTTATGTTTCTGTATAGTTATAAAAAGCAAATGTCAAAATTAAAAAAGTATTTTGTTTTTATCAGATTAAAGGTGCAGTAGGTGATTGTCTTCAGAAACATTATTTGTTGTGCTGGTTGAAAGTCTCTTCACATTCCAATAGTAATGATTAAAGTAAATGATCTAAATGTATTTATATGTATTTTTATATGCTGGGTAAGGCATAAGACTAAAAAATGTTCATCCAATTAAAATTTGTCGGGCCGATAATTCATATAATTCTGATAAGTAGCCCAAACTGTCTGTCAGCAAATGTAGATTTGTACATCTGCGCATCTGTTTCACGCAGATCCGTCATTTGCATGCACGCCGCGTTCACATGCACACGAGAGAGTGACAGCGAATCAAAACTTTTTAAAATCCTGAATCAATATTGGGGTTAGTTTTGCACACTGGAGGAAGGACGACACCATGGCTGAAGTATTTCTTTTAGACAGGTAATGTTATGTTTTAAAACTATTTTAGTCACGCAAAGCTTCTGCAGATTGTGTTGTGTTGTGAATGGGTTATATGCACTGAAGTGTTGTTCAGCCACTGAAATCACTTGGCGAAAGATTGATGTGACTATTTTCAGTTTCATAAGGTGCCTTTTACAGCATCGATAATGTAGATTTTTATTTAGTTTAACAACAAAACATAAGTAAACATCGCTATTCTGCCTAGCCTGCTTTACTGAGGTGAAGTTGGTTTAATATTCACATCACATTGGTTCATTTTTGAACAGTGACAGCCTGTGACGCGGCCCCTATATTGTTTACCATGCTACTTTGAATATTCCGTCTAAAATAGCATGTAAGTATGGCTTAGTAATAAGTGTAATTCCTGCACGCCGCTGTCCAACCACTAAGCATACAACAGTCGCTTTAGGACAAAGCGCGTGAGAGAGTGAGACCAGCCATCCTTGCATGCATGAAATATTTAACATTATGGCAAGTTTTGCTTTCTGAAAACATGCTAGATATATTACAGTTTTCATTCGGAATTGCAGTACTATATAGTTTTCTAACTGGCGAATGACATGATCTAGTGGGTCTCTGTCATCTTTAAGGTGCGCGTTCATGATTTCAGGAGGCGTGGCTTTGGATGGGAGGGGAGGGACTGTGTTTCAAAGATATTATGCTAACGGATAGCATTTTGGCAGATCACCTACTGCACCTTTAATTAAAAAAGTAAGCCAACTAATGAAATGAAAAATGCAAAATGCCCTATGAAGTGTTGTCAAGAGCATGCCAAAGCATCAGGTTGCAATATACTCAAATATGTCAATTGATTTTGGCAAATCAGAATCCTTAAAAAGGGATTTTACCAGTTTCAGTTGATTGGGATAATTGTTCAAGTATACATGTTACAAGCACAGTAATTAGCAGACGTATTTGATTAGGTTGACCATTGCACAGATGCGTGTCTTGTAAACAATGTAGATGTCTACATGACTACACAGACCCCGCCATCTTTGAAAATCTTCACCCTGACAGGAGTTTTCAAAAAGTTTTGGTTTGAGTGACCCAATACTGTGTTTGCGTGTGAAAGAACAGCCAAACTGCCTACAAAAAGCAGTTTTTTTTTAAATAACCGAGTTCGCGTGGTTTTTTTTTCTTTCTTACTTTTTTTTTTGCCAAGACTGCATTACAGTTTTCCAGAAAGCAGTCGCCATTGCAGCTAAATGACCTTGGAATTCTAAAAGAAGTCAAAATCAGAAGTCAGAAGCCTTCAGAGGAGCAATTTTGGCCAATTGAGCCCTTCGGAACTCCTCTGGCGCGCAAGAACGGGCCTTCAAATGACAACCTAGACCCTGAGCAGGCCTGGCGAGTTTTTTCCAGGATTGGATTAGAAAGGCCGGCACTAATGACCAGTGCTTTGCTCGCTAACCGGTGTCCTTCACAATGCCGAGGCCTTTCAGGACCGGAGATGGTAGTCAGGGTGACCTACGTACCTGCTGTGTTTTTTTTGAAACCCAGACATTTTTCATCGGGTACTACGCCCCCCTCTCCCCGCTTTCAAATAGCCCCCCCGAAGATTATCTCGAGTTCATATCACCAATTCAAATTGCTGGATAATCAGCATCAGATCAAATAGCATTCTCTCGCTTTCCTCGTTTCCTCACTGCATCATCTCAAATGGGTTCCTTGTCGATCACAATGAAATGGCCTTTTATTGTGTCTTTATTCTTCGCAGTCATTATCTCTCTTCATATTCCTTTTGCCAAGAAAATATGCAATTTGCTAACATAAAGAACATGCATGTACGAGTGTGCGCGTCCTCTTTTCCTCTTTGGCTGTATTGATGAAACGCACTATCACAGTCAGGACGCTGGAGTCTTTTTTCTCTTCGTCTGGCTGCTTTGATGAGAACATTTGTACAAGGCCTTTGATATCAGCGCACTTTTAAATGGATTTTGTGTCCCCCTAAAATATGCACACAATCTGTCTGAATTAGGAATTAGACATGTTGTGTTCAATGGAATTCGCTTCACAATAGCGGCGCACCAAACAGCTGTGATAGTTTTGACACATCTGTACACTAAAAATGCACAGTATGCAGTGAATATTAAAAGCATCTCCCATATTGTTGAATGCGAGTTTCAAATCTGCTTCAAACAACCAACCTTTGGACCCTTTGACGCGAAAGAAAACAAAGCTGTAATAGAGTGAGTACTCTGACATACTGTATACTTTTGAAGGCGTTTTTATTTGATCAAGCTTTTACTTGTCTTGAAAAATGCGGCTGATAATATGTCTGTATGATATTATAGAGGGTGTCGAAATCTTAAACATCATCATAGCTCATCTACTCTGCTTTTACAGCATGGATGCGTTTTCATACTAATCAAACTAGTCTGTCTCAAACATTAATGGATCAAGAGTTGTTGTGATAGCCTATTTGATTTTATTTAATGAAGATACAATGTTGGCCTATTAAAATACACACAGTAGCACTCTGTGGAGAGTATTTAAGTGTGTGATAGTATATTAAAGAAACAGTTAACCCCAATAAAAGGAAATTGTATCATAAATTATTTTTTAGTACATTGTTTTATATTACCTTTATTTTTTAAGGCAAAAACAATCTTAGCTATTTTAAATAATACCTCTTCCCAGCTTTGTACTGTAATGACAAAAACTAAAAACATAACCCTGGATTCATCTGAACAACAACTAAAAAGGAATATACACTAGGGATGTGAGGTCCAGTCGACTAACTTGTGCAGCTTTAACTAGTCGACACTGAAAACAAAATCAAATTATTGAAATTCACCATCATTTTAGCATCACAAATTAAAGATGAAGTTCATATAAAACGCTTGGATAGAAATACATTGATCTTAAAATAGCATCTGGATGGAAAGTTTCAGTCAAGTTATTGATCTTGATTTTTGTATTGTTCTGCACTGCTGGAAATAAATGAACTGTGGATTGGCAAAAGCTGAATTTATACTTCTTCTTCTTTTTTTTTAACAACCACCTAAAATTGACAATGATAATAATGTGAGGCATGTCATATCCATGACCTATTCAGTGGACTTTATTGAGGTATTTAACAGTGTGCTTGAATCTATAAAGTCGAATAAGTGTAGGTTATTGTGTACTTTTTCTTATTACTTTATTTTGTGGTTGTGAGTTTTTAAACTAGACGTTTACAATACTTTAATTGAAACCACTAGCAGATTAGTCATAGCACACGTCTCTATTATACACCTAGCTTGTCTCTAACTTTACCTTTATCCCACCTCAATAGCACCAACAAGTGTTATAGAACATACACACAACAAGTGTCTTATACCCTCAACTGTAGGTGTACGGTACTTATAAAAACACCAAATAGAAAAAGGTGTCAACTCAAGGCATACAGCAGTTCATTCAACGTTATATTTTTGTCAACATTTAGTCATTGCCATGTTGTACCAAAACTATATGATTTACTTTTTCCATGGGACATTTTGGTGTAAAGTTATTTCCCTTATTCTTATTATTATATTTTTGGGTGGCACGGTGGCTCAGTGGTTAGCACTGTTGTTGTCATGTTGCTAGTTCCAGTCCCGGCTAGGCCAGGTGGCATTTCTGTGTGGAGTTTGCATGTTCCCCCCATGTTCGCATGGGTTTCCTCCAGGTGCTCTGGTTTCCCCTGAGGTCCAAAGACATGCGCTATAGGTGAATTGGGTAAACAAAATTGGCCTTATTGTATGAATGCATGTGTGAATGTGAGAGTGTATGAATGGTTCTCAGTACTGGGTTGCGGCTGGAAGGGCATCCGCTGCGTAAAACATATGCCGGAATAGTTGGTGGTTCATTCCGCTGTGACGACCCCTGACAAATAGGCGACTAAGCCAAAGAAAAATTAATGAGGAAATATTATTCAATTTTGAAAATGATTTAGGCAGCCAACATTCCTCAAAATATCTTGTCTTGAGTTCCTTAGAATAATGAAGGGCACACATGACATGATTTAGCCGTTCTTAAATGTATCGCTCCATTTCAGCTAACATTTTCCCTTCAGCCACGCATTCATCCTTTTAGCCACTCATCAGAAGATCCAGCAGATTCAGTGATGAGTTAGTGAGTATTCAAGGCTGTTCTGTCTGGTCTGGTCTGCTCAGCACATTTGAGACATGTTTTGCATTCCGCTGGGCCTTTTGAAATTGAGCCAATGAGATGGAAAGGCTTGTTCCTGAGCATGTTTCAGGCACTGAACAGCCATCCCCGCTGCAGGATGTTTTCAAACTGATGACTCTGTCAGAGACGAAAGGTCAAGTTTGGGTCACCAATCAGAGATCCAAAAAAAGCAGATGGCCTCTTTTAAGATGGACATTTTCAAAATGAGGATCTTCACATTCTTTAACCCTCCTGTTGTCTTAAAGTTCTGTACACGCCGTTTGTCCTTCGGGTCAAAATTGACATGCCTTCACTAATCCTCTAAAATAAAACAGCTACGTTTAATTTAATTCTCAAATCCAAAAAAAGGTTCAATCCTGAACCTCATCTTCATCACAAAATCTGTGAGCAGTTGTTCATCAATGTTTAATTAGAGGGCAACACTCGTTTTTGACTGAAAGAAAAGCTATATTTTTAATGCTAAAAGTATATTATTCATAAAAGTTATAGCAGCAGATTCTTATTGTGTGCGCGTGTGCGTGCGTGCATGCGTGTGTATGCCAGTCATTTTTATGGTATGGCGGGTCAAAATTGTTGTACATAAACGTGTACAGCCTTCATGAAAAAAAAATATATAAAATTATTCTTTTTTTTTTCTAATGTTGCTGTTTTTTTCTGCTGTTAAAATGGTGCCCAGGTCAAATTTTGACCCATAAGTCAACAGGAGGGTTAAATAAGTTCTATTAGCACTACTAAAATCACCAATAATCATTTAAAACTTTGATATTGAAGCTAAACTGAACCTCTAAGATCAAAGACACATGGTGTACTCTTACCATCTCACAAATTGACGTCACAAACATCACTTTCACACACACACTGGCCTGGTCTACATATGTTCCAACACATTCAGCTGCAGCTCGAGCATTTCTCTTTCAAAGGCAGGAACCAATGAAGCAAGCCTTTTGTGTGTGGGGGGGCAGCGATTCAGAGCGCACCCTCCCGGACGTTATGATGTTGTTTTAACGTAGGGGAGCTGCAATTGCGTGGAACAAGCCTGTGTTTTTTTTTTCCAGCGGGTCAAACCGAGGACAACCCACACTGGAGCTATTCGGTCCCTGGCCAGCCTCCAGAGGTGGCCCTGGTCTGAAACCTGTTTGAAGTTCCACCTGCTGAGAGAACTTCTCTCAAGAAACATTGCTGGACTCCTCCCTCAAGGCCAGCGGGTTCAGGAGCCAGGGGCCGCTGTGTGTTAAAGTCAACAACACAGAATCAGGGACGGCTTTGTGCTTGCGAGATTTTATTTTTTTATGCCTGTTTTTGAAGCTGACCCTTGGCAGGTCAACACTGTAGCACCACATTCGAGACGGTGAACCTGATGTGTGCGACTGTAGAACTAGTTTTCTACTATTTGTTTTCACCTCATGTCATTAGCCATGTTTCCATACAAAGATGCAAATTAAATTTATGCGCAAAACTGGAATATCGCATAAAAGACGTGCGAATAAAGCAACGCTTCCATCTAATGACCGTCAAAAATCATCACTTCCTGATTAACTGGCGCCAAACATCAAAAGTAAAAAAGGAATTTGCTTTATAATATTAATTTATGAAATTACCTGTAAACTGGGGCAGCACGGTGACGCAGTGGGTAGCACAATCGCCTCACAGCAAGAAGGTCGCTGGTTTGAGCGGCTGGGTCATTTGGCATTTCTGTGTGGAGTTTGCATGTTCTCCCCGTGTTGGCGTGGGTTTCCTCCGGGTGCTCTGGTTTCCCCCACAGTCCAAAGACATGAGCTATAGGTGAATTGGGTAAGCTAAATTGTCCGTAGTGTATGTGTGTGAATGAGAGTGTGTGGATGTTTCCCAGTGATGGGTTGCAGCTGGAAGGGCATCCGCTGCATAAAGCATATGCTGGATAAGTTGGCGGTTCATTCTGCTGTGGCGACCCCAGATTAAGAAAGGGACTAAGCCGAAAAAGAAAATGAATGAATGAATACCTGTAAACTGTCTAGCTTGGTAGATTTTCAACACTGTTACCTTTCTAAATTCATAGTTCATAGCCACAGCCATATCACCATGCAGCCCTCACTGCGGTTACTCACTGAAGCTAAGCAGGGTTAAGCCTAGTCAGTACCTGGATAGGAGACCACATGCGAAAACTAGGTTGCTGTTGGAAGTGGTGTTAGTGAGGCCAGCAGGGGGCGCTCAACCTGTGGTCTGAGTCCTAATGCCCTTTCGGATGAGACGTTAAACCGAGATCCTGACTCTCTGTGGTCATTAAAAATGTCATGGCACTTCTCGTGTATTCTCGTGTACTTCACCTATAGCTGGTTGTCCTGTGGCTGCCGTCGTCGCATCATCCAAGTGGAAGCTGCACACTGGTGGTGGTGTGGAGAGACCCCCTCATTGTAAAGCGCTTTGGGTGTAAGGCTATACACAATAAATGCGCTAAATAAATACACATTACATAGTTGTATACATTTAATTTTATATGTTATATAAATAGTTATATAAAAAATATTTGGGCACCTAATTAGATTAACTTTTATGTTACAGCATAACTGTGTAATTATATAACTAAAATTACCTTTAGAGAAAAAAAAACAAGCATCAGATGAGCTTCACATGTTTTTGAGGTCTTAATGAAATGTATTTTCTTTAAATCAGTTTTTTTAAATGGACTTTCATTGTTACATTTATTTGGGCTACTTGTGTTTATTCATTCATTCATTTTCATTTCGCTACAGCGGAATGAACCGCCAACTTATCCAGCATATGTTTTACGCAGCGGATGCCCTTCCAGCTGCAACCCATCTCTGGGAAACATCCATACACACCCATTCACACTCATACACTACGAACAATTTAGTCTACCCAATTCACCTATACTGCATGTCTTTGGACTTGTGGGGGAAACCGGAGCACCCGGAGGAAACCCACGCCAACACAGGGAGAACATGCAAACTCCACACAGAAACGCCAACTGACCCAGCCGAGCCTCGAACCAGCGACCTTCTTGCTGTGAGGCGAACGTGCTACCCACTGCACCACTGTGAGGCCTACTTGTATTTATTTAAATATTACTTTGTTTAGCTTTAGTAGTATTTATTTACATCATAAAGACAACGTACACTCATAAAACCTATTTGTATGCTCTTCAAATTGCAAAGCGAATCCAGGTTCACATAATGACCCCTGTTTATGTTTGGTATAGTGGGTCTGCCCTACGCTTTATTTCCTCTTTCCTGTTTCCTGTTTGGAAGGAGCCATCTTTCAAATCCAAACAGACACAGAGTTTGGCCCCATGCTGAATCCCAGAGAAGAGGAAGCCATTGCTCATGGACAAACATTCAACATGTGTGTTAAAACGTTACAGGTCAGAAATGTGCGCACGCGCGTTTGTGTGTGTAAGTATGTTTTGGGCTGAGGTATTCGTTTTCCCCTCATTCTCTTTGATGGCATCTACTGGTCTTCCAGCCCCCCGTTATGTGGTCTCCCGCGGTGGGGTCAACTTCAGCAGGCCACGAAAGTCTCTTAGTCTCCACGTTTTTTTCTCTCTCATGGTGCTTTGGGCGAGTTTGGGCTTGTACCACAGCCAGCCCGAGGTCTCGTCTCTTTTCTCTTTAGCTCACACTCGTGTCTTGACTCTAATGGATCTCTTAGCACGCCGGAGCCGCTGAGGTGGAACATGTTTAGCCCCTCGCTGTTCTCAGGTTGGACGAAGACAGGACATACTCTTTCAGGACCCCAACCGAGTTTAGCAGGCCACCGCAGTGCCTGAGGTAAATCTATCTGGTCCCAGTGATCCATCTCTCTCATCTGGCTATGTTTATCCACGTGACACCAGACCAAGGCCGACTGTGTATGTGTTTATGGCTTTACCCGTGTTTCATCTTGGTACTGAGAGCCAAGCACATAAGGGCATTGCTTTTAACACCTTAGTGCAGCAGGCAAACCCAACCATCTGCCTTTGTTTTCTTTATTTTTATATTTTAGCATCCATTTCGAGCGAGCAAATGTTGATGTTATGGAAAAAGAATGAATGCTGTCCATTAAGTCTGAGATGAGATGTAGAAGTAATGGAGAGGTTTTTTTTTTTCCGTCTCTCGGGCCCTACTCACGGGAGATGTGAGGTGAATGCATGTGAAATGCTGCGGCTGTGAGGGGACGTGAGGGGAAACGGGGGTAATGAACGTTGCCATGGGCAGTTAGGTCAAGATGTGAGGGAAACGATTTCAATTAAGGTGGGCAAGAATGACTTTTAAACAATCTAATTTGCAGCCTGGACACGTGGAGGGAAATGTGAATCTTGTGAAGCGTGGCGAAAGATGAACGGGCATTTGGAGGGAAAAGTCAAACACAAGTGGCTTGTTTATTGAAATGCAGAGTAGTGTGAAAATCAACTTGCGCAGGGTGTTGAAAAAACGTGCTTTCCGATGAAACATAAGTAAGAAGTTTGAGATTATTCTATGATGATTTTAAGACCATTATATTCAGGACTATGATTAATAAGAACAGCTTTTGAAAGTACAATACTGTATTTTAAACCACAAACTGAAACTTTAAAATAAGACTAAAATAAAATAAACATTCCTTTCTTTTTGCGACTTTGGTCCCATATTACAGACTCTTTCAGTTGGGACTAAAGAGGTCCGGCTAAAGAGAAATGCGTTGTGTAGAGCCTATTTTGTTTTAAACAAACAAACAACTTTCCTTAATTCACTGTTTTTCCTGGGATCGCCACAATAGAATGAACTGCCAATTACTCTGCCAATTGTTTTACACAGCAGATGCCCTTCGAGCCACAACACCACACCACGCACTCTCCATTTCACACGCTAAGGCCAATTTAGTTTATCCAAATTCACCTATACCATAGGTAAAAAAAAAATATCTGTAAAATTGATGGTAACAAAATGGCAGCTGTGGTTGCCAGAATTTAACTGGTAAGGAAAAGAAATATCAAAATATTACGCTTTTAGTTGGAAAAACTAAAATCAACCATATTAATGTCAACAAAAAAGGCATGAAAAGTGAAGTGTCTTGCAGGGAATTATTAATATATATATTAAGGAAACTTTGTAGCATTTTAATATTTTTAGTAAAAGGATTTTTAGCTTTTATACAGTTTTTTTTTTACAATCACAGACATTCATTCATTCATTCATTTTCTTTTCTTTTATTAATCTGGGGTCACCACAGCGGAATGAACCGCCAACTTATCCAGCATATGTTTTACGCAGCGGATGCCCTTCCAGCTGCAACCCATCTCTGGGAAACATCCATACACACCCATTCACACTCATGCACTACGGACAATTTTAGCTTACCCAAATCACCTATACCGCATGTCTTTGGACTTGTGGGGGAAACCGGAGCACCCGGAGGAAACCCACGCCAACACAGGGAGAACATGCAAACTCCACACAGAAAGGCCCAATCCCAATTCTATTTTTTACCCCTTTCCCTTCCCCTTGGCCCTTGAAACAGAGTGTAAAGGGGAAGGGCTTTAAAATTTACCCTTAAGAAATGGGACAGCACTACAACACCTGCACACGTCATCATATGTCATCGCGATCTCTTACTTCATATGAGATCAACGACGGCTGTAGTTATTCCAGTTGCATTATTTTTTGGTATTTATCTTTAGTAAAGGCATATATCATGTTATCATAACGATATAATGTGGCAATAAGATCGTAACCGTACTGAGCATTTACACCGTGGCCATATTCACATATGTAATATTCACAACATTAACACTACACGAGACACTGTAAATAGGTCATTCTCAGCCACTAGACTTTTCTGACAGGGTATTTGAGTGTCATCGAGTGACAGAAGTATGTTGTGGAACTGCTATACAGTTATTATTATGGATTATAGATAGGGAAATTTATTGTTTTATATTTTAGCGGCTTTTTAAAAAGCATGAAGGTAATACATGAACGCCGTTATGAATGGGTTAAAACATGTGCTTGTTTGTTGTAAAAATTTGTAATAATGACAAAAAAATACTGGTTTGTGCATCTGCTGACTTCCGTGTGCAGCCATGCTGTCGTTGTAGATGGTGTATTCTGGGAAATTTTTGTACCCCTTTCAAGTGTGGTCCTGAAAAATCTCAGTGTCAAGGGCTATCTAGTCTTCCCCTTAGCCCAACGACTTCAAGCTAAAAAAAATTGGGACATCCTTACCTGCTTTACGTGAACGCGCAAAACGATGGGTAGGGGTAAGAGGAAGAGCTAAGGGGTAGAACTGGGATCGGGCCAAGGTCATATTTTACTTCATCATGATTTACTTAAGTGGACAAAGTGAGTTTGTAGAGCTTTCCCATTCAGATGAAATACTTACTGGAGAATAGTAAATGAATCATGCAGCACAATTGGAGTTTGCAGTAGTCAGTTTGCTGTCATTCGTTCCATTATTAAGATAAAAAAAGCATGTCTTTAACCTTTTACCTGTATCTTATAATCATCAGGTCTGCTTGTTTGCATCCAGATTAGTGCTTGATCATGTGCTGCATTAAATATTACGGAAATTTGCTCATTGTTACTCACAAAACTTTTCACTCTCATTTGTGCTTTTAAAAGATTGTGATGAGTGGCACGGTGGCTCAGTGGTTGGCACTGTTGCCTCACAGCAAGAAGGTCGCTGGTTTAAGTCTCGGCTGGGTCAGTTGGCATTTCTGTGTGGAGTTTGCATGTTCTCCCCATGTTGGTGTTGGTTTCCTCCGGGTGCTCCGGTTTCCCCCACAGTCCAAAGACATGCACAATAGCTGAATTGAATAAACTAAGTTAGCCGTAGTGTAGATGTGTGAGTGAGTGTGTATGGATGTTTCCCAGTACTGGGTTGCAGCTGGAAGGCCATCCGCTGTGTAAAGCATGCGCTGGATAAGTTGGCGGTTCATTCCGCTAAGTGAATAAAATGAATGAATGAATTGTCATTATGCTATTCAGGTATTCATTGACTTTATTTTCATTATTCATTATTCTGTTCTATACAAACTGCACAATGTCACAACAGCAACAGCCTCGTTTGATACAGTTGCTTACAACTGCATGTCAAACTTTGTGTTTTAAGTATATTTGCTATTTAGTTCTAGCTCCCTAATGCCAGTGAGTAACTTCCTTAAAGGTCATGCTTATTTGTGGTCACGCTACTTTTCACAAGACAGATGGAGACAATCTGAGTCAACGTTTTTTCAATTAAATAAGGTACACAAACAATCGCATGCATATTCATACAGCTGCAAACACATTCAAGACAAAGACATCATATATGTCAGGCTAGAACTGCATAAATAATAACTTCAATAACCTGATGTCCTTTGTCTGAGAAAATATTTGAAGCCGAAGCCGTATGCTGCTTTGTCCCAGAAAGAAAAAAGGATTCCAATTGTGCCAAGAGTGATTTCATGGCATGAGTAATGGCCTACTTGCAAGACCAAAAAAAAAGTTGCTCTTTGAGTTAGGGAAACTTACGACATCATTGTCTTAATCTGTTGAATGAGTTCTTACATCAAAGCTTCCAAATGTGTTTGTAGTTGCTCATTTTTACTTATAATATTTAGTAATTATGTAACACACACACACTGGGACTTACACATGAAATATAAGCAGATCAGATTTCCCCTAATTTGTTTACTAATCTGTTTATACATGCATTAAAAGCAGCAATTCATTCATCCTATAATAAGCAAAAAGAAAGAAGTCATGTATAAATTCAGTAAACTACCTCATCTGATAGTATGTTTGCTTGCGTACTATTTAGTCAACTGGACTATATTGCTCTTCTTAGTTTACTTTAAAGGTTTACTTTTCAAGTCTACCTTAGGTATAAGTATACGGTATGACAAAAAGTCATGACAACAAATGTTTTTTTGTGTTACTTTAGCTCATTTTAATCAGTCAATCGGGTTTCAACTGAATATTTTTAGCTATGCAAAGCTTAACTTAATATATTTTTGTCAGTTTGACTGAGGTTGAGTTGAGGTTACTAAAATGTTTAATTGATCCAGTTCAAGAATTTTAGGCAGCAAGATTGTTTTACAGTGTAGTAAACTTTGTGTTTGTAAAGCAAGGGAATTTGAAGGTATATTGTAAGTGTACAAGTTAAATGCTTATAGTATATTTGATTCTTTAGGACACTTTTTGAAGTATACTCTCAGTAAACTACTAATAATTGTTAATTGTTAGTTTTTGTCTTGATTTTTTTCCAGATCACTTCATTTACGTTAGATTTACATTTTAAGTACACTTCTAGACATTGTTTTGTATATTTATTTTATATTGTTTGCTACACAGAGACTCAAAATCTCAAAAGGTATAAGCCAAATATAATGTTCTATATACTTTCAGTATATACAAATATAATTCTTGTAAGTATCTTGTTATTTAATGTTCACATATTGTGGCGCCACGGTGGCGCTGTGGGTAGCATGATCGCCTCACAGCAAGAAGGTCGCTGGTTCGAGCCTTGACTGGGTCAGTTGGCATTTCTGTGTGCATGTTCTTCCCGTGTTTGCATGGGTTTCCTCCGGGTGCTCCGGTTTCCCCCGCAAGTCCAAAGACGTGCTGTAGGTAAATTGGATAAGCTAAATTGTCCATAGTGTATGTGTGTGAATGGGTGGTGTGTATGGATGTTTCCCAGTGATGGGTTGCAGCTGGATAGGCATCTGCTGCGTAAGTCATATGCTGGATAAGTTGGCAGTTCATTCCGCTGTGGTGACCCCGATTTAATAAAGGGACTAAGCCAAAAAGAAAATGAATGAATGAATGAATGAATGAATGAATGAATGTTCACATATTTCACTTTTTTGGAAGCACTATGAAATTGTAACGTATCATTATGCTTTGGTGTGACACTTCTATTTATTGAAAATGATAGAGAAAAAATATATATATTATTCATAATTTCATATAAAACAAGTAGCACTTTATGAAGACAAGTGTCCAACAATGCAGATGAATCGCTCTCATGCTGTCGGTATATTATCAAGAGTTTTTATACATTTTTCCTGTCACACCATGAAACATATTGAAGGTACGATTCAGTAAAAATGCTGAAAATAAAGTTAGTCACCCTTTATAATTTCTCAAACACACATAAATAGACTTCAAACTACATATTTATTCTTCAAAAAGGGGGTTTTACGAAAAACTATATATTTTGCTGCCTATTTGTTGAAGGACATCCAGGATTTTTACCAACCACAGAGAGTCAGGACCTCGGTTTAGCGTGTCATCCGAAAGACGGCGCTCACTGACAATATAGCAGGGGTTCTCAAACTCAGTCCTGGAGGTCCAGTGTCCTGCAGATTTTAGCTTCAACTTGCCTCAACTCTTCTGCAAGGATGTTTCTAGGAAGCCTAGTAAAGCCGCGGTCACACTGCACTTGTCGGCCCATAGGCTTCCATTTATAACCACGTGAATGCGGCAGACCGGAAATGCAAGCTTATGTGGCAAGTTTCACAGTTCGCTGCATTGGAAAGTTCAAGCTTGGTGAACTCTGTCAAAGAGTTCACCAATCGAAGATCAAAACATGACCTCTCTGGACAGAAATTTTAAATATGGACCAATCGCTTGCTTTTTTAAATGTCTAATAATCTTGTTTAATCCCACCCCTTTTCACAGTGCCGTACAACAGAATTTCATGCTCAAACTCTAGTGTGATCCCAGCATAAGAGCTTGATTAGCTAGCGCAGGTGTGTCTGATTGGGGTTGCAGGGCACCGGACCTCCAGGACCGAGATTGAGAACCCCTGCAATATAGCGTTCCCTTCACTATACTGGACTGTACTATTAGGATCCACACGGACCATAGGGTGAGTGCCCTACGATTCAGTAAAACTGTGAAAAAACAGTTAGTGACCCCTTATATTTTCTCAAACACACATAGATAGACTTCAAACTACATATTTATTCTTCAAAAACGTTTTTTCTAAATATATACAGTTGAAGTCAGAATTATTAAACCCCCCGAATTATTAGCCCCCCTGTTTACCGGAGAGATGTTTTCAACACATTTCTAAACAATAGTTTTAATAACTCATTTCTAATAACTGATTTATTTTATATTTGCCATGATGACAGTAAATAATATTTTACTAAATGCTTTTCAGGACACTTCTATACAGCTTAAAGTAACATTTAAAGGTTTATCTAGGTTAATTAGGTTAACTAAGCAGGATAGGGTAATTAGGCAAGTTATTGTATAACGATGGTTTGTTCTGTAGACAATCTGAAAAAATATAGCTTAAAGGGGCTAATCATTTTGATCTTAAAATGGTTTAAAAAAAATCAAAACTGCTTTTATTCTAGCCAAAATAAAACAAATAAGACTTTCTCCAGAAGAAAAACTATTATCAGACATACTGTGAAACTTTCCTTGCTCTGTTAAACATCATTTAGGAAATATTTTAAAAAGAAAAAAAAAATTAAGGGGGTTTAATAATTCTGATTTCAACTGTATATTTATTACTGCCTATTTGTCAACTAACCATATGCATGTCACAAAGCTTTTTAGAAAGATTTGGATGCTCCATAACCAGATAGTTGAAGTCAAAATTATTAGCCCTCTTGTTAATTTAATTCAAATATTTCCTTGATGTCTAACAGAGCCAGGGATTTTTCACATTATTTTCTATATTTTTTGTTCTGGAGAAAGTGTTATTTGCTTTTATTTTGGCTAGAATAAAATCAGTTTTTATTTTTTTTTAAACATTTTAAGGTCAATATTATTCAACCCAGGCTCATTCTGACAACGTACCACTATATACATTTCTGGAGAGTGCCAAATATGTCCCAGGAGGTAAACATTTTTTAGCAGTTTGTGTTTTTGCGAATCCACCAGAGGCTGCTGTATACGCTTTTTGAGATCTTAAATTTCTCTTGCGAGTGCCATAATTTCTCATTAATCCACCAGAGGCCGCTGTCAACTGACTGAATCACTGACTGACTGACTGACCGATTGACTAACCCACCCTCTTCCTTCCCTAAACCCAACCAATAGTGTTTTCAAAAGCAGCGATTGACCAGCGCCCACCCACTTCCCTAAACCCAACCGACACTTTTAAAAAGCAATCCAGAAAAAAAAGCCCTTGCCTGATTTTTACCACTTTTTCAGATTTTACCACATTCTCACCCTGTTATTTACCCGCTTTCTGGAACCGTTCTTCGTCGGACTCGAACTCCGTCATTGTGGTCAACTCTTCTCAAGTCCGTCGACGTACATGTCGAGGTACTGGACATACTGGTAAACATCAGGAAAGCCGTCCATGCGGAGGTAAGCGGTCAGCTGGTAAGCTCGAAAAGGAACGGTGTCATACCACCCCGTAGCATTCATTTTAAAATGAAATGTAGCTATACGTTCCTCTGGCTACATAATTCGCGATCTCCAGATATGTATATAGGACTACGTTTTCAGAATGAGCCTATGTTGATATTATTAGCCCCCTTTAATATAGTTTATTTTTTTCGATTGCCTACAGAACAAATCACAATGCCTTACCTAATTATCCTAACTTGCCTAATTAACCTAGTTAAGCCTAAATGTCACTTTAAGCTGAATACTAGTATTTTGAAAAAATATCTAGTAAAATATTATGTACTGTCATCATGGCAGAGATAAAAGAAATCAGTTATTAGAAATTAGTTATTAAAACTATTATGCTTAGAAATGTGTTGAAAAACTCTTCTCTGGGGAATATATATATAGAGAGGGCTAATAATTCAGGAGGTCTAATAATTTTGACTTCAACAGTATGTGAGTGTATAGAGTTAAAACACACTAGAACTTCCTCATATCCCATCATGCAGCACATGCAGGCCCAGCTCCCCCCCACACACGTGTATGCCATGAACATATGGTAAAACGCTGCAGTCACCCTGCATATGCTCACCCATGAGATTCATGCACTCTTTGGCTCTTTCTGCAAGACTGGTGCAAAGTAAAACCAGCACAAAAATAATAAACAGTCCAAAAAAGAACAACCTTTCACACGATAACAGAAGCCGTGTCAGGCATTTTGAGTGACAAATCAGCATGGTGCACGGCACAGGTTTCCCGAACAGCGGAGCGAGGTCTGACAGACGTTTGAAGGCGTCCTCAAGAGAACGGCTCCCTCTCTCGCTCCGCCATTGGCCTGTCGCAAAGGGAAAAGACATTATGTTCTGTTCCAGTCCTCTGTCAGAGCGCAGAGTGCTGATTTAGACATAACGAACAGAGACACAGATGCTGGAGTCAAGCTCTTCCTGTGTATGACAGAAGGAGGAGCAGAACGCCAAGCAGCCCGGCCGGAGCTGACGCTGGGCCACACCAAGACCTGCCGCGATCTGTGCACGCTGGCATGAGAAGGAGCATGCAACACGCGTCGTATGTTTTTCCCAAGACAAAAAAAACACCAATACAGACAGAAAATTATGGGTAGTAGACCACATGACATGTACATACTCATCCAGGCTCAGTGGAAAAACTCGCTTCTACCAATAAACTCCAACTGACAAAACCTTTGCAGACAAATTGTTGGTTTTGAGCTGAAATTACCACAAGAGGCAGTAAAACACCAACGCAATGAAATGATTGCAACTTGTAGGTAACTGCTGAAGATCTTTGGGATGGTTCACATACAGTACAGTATCTAAGCTTAGTCTCATCTTAAAGGGTCACAAAACACCAAAACACATTTGTTGAGATGTTGACAGTCATATATGTGTCCCACGCTGCTAAAAACACTGTTAGGACACATATATTTCACAAAAAAGTAAAAAATTGGTTAGTTATTTATTCATAACGAAATTGCCCGTAGTGCATGTGCGTGAATGAGTGTGTATAGATGTTTCCCAGTGATGGGTTGCAGCTGGAAGGGCACCTGCTGCGTAAAACATTTGCTGGATAAGTTGGCGGTTCAGGCGGTTCATTCCGCTGTGGCGACCCCAGATTAATAAAGGGACTAAGCCGAAATGAAAATGAATGAATGAATGAAGTTGGCGGTTCATTCCTCTGTGGCGACCCCAGATTAATAAAGAGACTAAGCCGAAATGAAAATGAATGAATGAATGAATATTCACTTATTGTCTGTTTCATTTATTCATGAATTTATCTAAAGGTGAAGATCATTTCTTGCTTATGTATATATGTACGCTAATATGTTCATAGATTCCCCCCAACTGTCTTCATTTTGTAACAGTTTGATACTTATATTGTGCATTAAGTTGCTTGTGAGATTTTAATGAATGATAATAATTTTAAAAAACACATTTAACACATTTTATACACATTTGTGTTTCCTCGCATATCTCCAAATGAAAACTTTAACTTGCTCGTTAGTTCTTCTGGTTGCACTTGTGATCTGGAGTGCCACGTATCCTGTGAGACACAGCTCGACAAAAGAGCTCAAAGCCATGTAAAAACAAGGTAATGTAGCGTGACTACTATAGCAAATGCATTTTTATCACACATATTTAACGCTGTTGATTAGCTTAAGGTTTGTGTTTTACGTGTGTGGTACAGTATGTTGTTTTTAAATGTGATAAAGCGTCGATCTTTTAGCACAACTCAACGGGCATCATGTGTCTTGATAAGTGTTTAAACCAACTTAAACAGAACATTGCAACAGTTTGTGAAATGAAAATGATAATTTCTGAGAAAACCAAACACACCTTTTTTAAAGTCATGTAAGTTTTGTTACAAACTGCTCCAAAAATAATAATAATAATAATAATGGCAGCAGGATATGTTTTATGCAGCGGATGCCCTTCCAGCTGCAGCCCAACACTGGGAAACACCCATACACACTCAACTACGGCCAATTCAGCTTATTCAATTCACCTATAGTGCATGTCTTTGGACTGTGGGGGAAACCGGAGCACCCGGAGGAAACCCACACCAACACGAAGAGATCATGCAAACTCCACAAAGAAATGCCAACTGGCCCAGCCGGTGCTCGAACCAGCGACCTTTATGCTGTGAGGCTGCACCACTGTGACGCCCATTCACATGTTATTCATTCATTCATTTTCACTTGTTTTCATTTATTTTCATATGTTTTACGCAGGGCCTCAAGGTGGCGCAGTGGGTAGCACGTTCGCCTCACAGCAAGAAGGTCACTGGTTCGAGCCTCTGCTGGGTCAGTTGGC
>CAIGQW010055747.1:1856338-1870790 GCA_903798125.1 Danio choprae | reverse complement strand
AAGTCACTTTTTGTACAATACACACAATAGTTAAGTATCCTTGTAAATTGGGCTGGTACTACCACAAAAAACAGGTAAGATAGTATGGTACAAACAGTTTATACATTAAAACTCAGCAATCAGATTAAACTGAATTTGGTTTTCTGAAATTATATGAATGTAAACATGTCATTGAGAACAGGAAATCAGGATAACAGGGCGAGGAAGGTGGAAATCAAGCTGTAGGAAATGAGCAAGAGACAGAGAGAGAGAGAGAGAGTGAGAAAGTAATGAGAGAATGCAGGGAAAAGAGAGACATTAGTGGCTTCAACCAGCTGCCAAATGATGGTCGTGATTGTCGGAGTTGGAGTGTAGAAACAGAAGGTGTGAGGGGTGATTATCCAGCCTCCATCCCTGATGAACAGATGTTAATAACAAAGCAGCACATTCATTGTGTTTAATAGCCAAATGCAGGAGCCTAGGCTGGGCCGATCTCTCCTCCTCTCCCAGAGAGATGGGCTTGGTGCGCTCGTGTTGGCAGCTAGCTAGTCATAATGAGCCAGATATTTGCAAGAAAAGGTAATGATAATCAGTCACTGAGCGGAACACAAACACAGATGATGGAATCTTGGAATGTAAAGACGGAGACGCAGGCGTCGTGTCCTTGCTAGCTTTTACATCATCTTTAGCCACGTGCTAAATGATAAGTTATTAAAACCGCGCGTAGTACTCGCTAATTGTAGCATTTGTATGGAGCTGCTCACAGTATGACCTTGTGTGAGAATGACACTATAATGCAGAGATCTGTGGAGACCAGGCGACTACACGAACGCAAACTGAATTTCTCCGATGCTGGCGAGCACAACGAAGGGTTAACAGGCTGTGCAAAAACGCATTACGGCTGCATTCGTGTTTAGCTTGTTTATGAAAGATAAAGTGAACACCCAACAGCTGCAAATGAAATGCCATTCCGTGTTCCGTAAGAGTACACAATTTACTTATAAAACATTAAAATGCCACCAAACGCCATGAATTATTGAAACGGTGCAGATGCGGCAAATTGAATAGCTTTGCTGTGTTTCTCTGAGCAGGAAGCCCCCCATTCATCATGTAACTACTGTGTCTTTGTCTTTTAACTCAGCATTTTATTTGCTATTCTACGCTGAAATATGGCTTAGATGGATGTTCCTATAGCTCAAACTGTAAATTTGGTTTGATTCCCAGGAAACATTTGAACATCTGAAATGCACGTCACAGCAGAGATTGGTGTTGGGGCTGCATGCTTAATTGAAATGAAATCATGATCGCAAATCAGCAAAAGTTGCATTCCTCATGCACATCTTGTCAGAGTAACTTGGCTCTGTGATCAGTAGCAAATCTTTAAAGTCAGAGATTTCTTTCTTGAGGAATTTTTGGTGAGTTACTGCCATCTCTCGCTCCGGTCAGTGACATCGCCAATCAATCATTGGGTTCAGTGGGCGTAGATTTAGCATGGACGGAGGGGACGCGTCCCCACCAATATCCCTCAACTATTGAAATGTCCCAACCAATAATTTAATTCACTTAAAAAAAAATCGCGCTGTCAATATTAACCTAGACATGCCGAAAGGGTTAAATCTCATCTCTCCACGAGTCCGCCCCCAAACACATATGAACATTGTGATTGGCTGTGCCTTTCCCTACTGTCATGTGAGAGGCTGTAGTTGCGTTCAGATATACAAGCAGCGAGCGCCAAAACTGCAGGTGAATTACCCGTGCAAGAATAATGTGTGTGAGGTGTGTGACACGCAAGTGAGGATGGCGGCAGCAGAAAAAAGGTAGACAGGAGCTTTTTTCAACGAAAAGTGTAAGTCACATATAGCTCAAGTTCGCTACCAAATGAGTCCATCATGATAATGCCGTTAACGCTCGTGTTTTCCCCCCACTTTATCGCAGTCTGTCGTTATAGCAGGCTATATATAGTCTGAATAATATGCCCTGAAAACTAACTGCAGAATAAACAGCTACATGTAAAAGTATATGATCCCTGCCAGTTCTCCTAACCTCTGAGCAGCATGTCCAATTTGAAACAATTTGTCAGAAAAAATACAGCCTGTGTAGCCTCCATTCTTTATCAATACTGATATATGAGACACGTTTCATTTGTACTATGGCTGAAATAAACGGAAGTCTTTATTAAACTCTCTCTTTATCAGTTGATAAACATTATGTTAGCATTACACTATCAGGCCCATGTGCATTTAAACTGTAAGTTATATATTACAGTTTCATAAATAATGAAAATTATTCTTATTTTTACAATACAAATTTATTATCATCTATCATTACATTTATTTATTTTTTTTTAATCTGTTAAAACTTGTTTTAAATTAAAAACTGAAGCCTACAGGCAAATAACAACCAGTACATTCAACTTTCCTCAGTCCGAATTTTGCCATTTGAATAAAAAAAATAAATAAATAAAATAATCCAACTTGTGGTCTTTTAAACCACCCGAACCCTCCTTGGCTACGGGCCTGACTATTTAATTTAACTTAATAAATTTTATGAAGAGAGGATTAGTTAATTATATATTTTAATAGCAGTTAAATAATTAATAGCAGTATATAGGCTATATAAATAAATAAATAAATAAATATATATATATATATATATTCATTCATTCATTCATTTTCTTTTCGGCTTAGTCCCTTTATTAATCTGGGGTCGCCACAGCGGTATGAACCGCCAGCTTATCCAGCATATGTTTTACGCAGCGGATGCCCTTCCAGCTGCAACCCATCTCTGGGAAACATCCATACACACCCATTCACACTCATACGCTACGGACAATTTAGTCTACCCAATTCACCTATACCGCATGTCTTTGGACTTGTGGGGGAAACCGGAGCACCCGGAGGAAACCCACGCCAACACAGGGAGAACATGCAAACTCCACACAGAAACGCCAACTGGCCCAGCCGAGGCTCGAACCAGCGACCTTCTTGCTGTGAGGCGAACGTGCTACCCACTGCGCCACTGTGAGGCCCATATATATATATATATATATATAGAGAGTAATTACCCATCAATGTAAAGTGCAAACCTACGCCCTTGATTGGGTTGACACAAGAAACTTGCTTGATGGAAAGATGACTGTAGAGGCATTTTTGAGGCAGGACCATACCTTGAGAAGTACGTGTCTTAAAGTTAATTCTGATGCATGTGCTCTTGTTAGAGTTAAACTGGTTTTAAATGTATTCACTGTTTGTTCTGCAAATGTGCCCCAAGTGCACTTACATAAAAAAATATATATAGTAATTTAAAGTAAACACAGTATTTAAAATATTTAAAACACTATAGTAATACTATAGTCATATAGTACAGTAAAGTAATACTATAAGGAGGTAATTGAATTATTTTGCTGTGGTACATTTATAGTATGTATATATATAACCCTGTATTGTACTAAGTTTTCTACAGTTTTATATTTATATATTTTTTTAATTTTTACTGTAGTAAAAGCTAAAGTATACTATGTTAATTACTATTAGTTCACGATAGTTATTAATAATACTATATTACGTAGTAGAATTCATTAACAGTTGTAAATATTTTATATATATATATATATATATATAGTGTATAACACACTTTCCTTTATTTTTCCCTTTACTATACATTACTATAGTATTTTAAATATGCAGCACATGATTTCTTGAATTTACTGAATGTCCTCCGTGGGTTTCCTCTGGGTGCTCCGGTATCCCCCACAGTCCAAAGACATGTGGTATAAGTGAACTAGGTAAGCTAAATTGTCCGTCGTGTATATGTCTGTGTGTGAATGAGTGTGTATGGGTGTTTCCCAATACTGGGTTGCGGCTGGAAGGGCATCCGCTGCGTAAAACATATGCTGGAATAGTTGGCGGCTCATTCCGCTGTGGCCACCTCTGAAATAGAGACTAAGCCAAAGGAAAATGAATGAATGAATGAAGGAATGCATATACATGTGTATGATGTAACCATTTTCACAAATTCAGGATACTGAATATATAACTGGATCCTCCGTTTGTTTACATGACCATTTGTACAATTGAAAAGAAATCCACTTTCATGATTTATTATGCCTAAACCATTGTCTTTATAATATAATAGTATCAAATACATTTAGATGTACACTACATTTTAAATGCTACTTAAACAGTGTCGGTGATGACCCCAATCCTGAATTCTAAGGTAAACAGGACATTCGAAAGGTGGAAAGGCTGTATTTTATGCATGACAATCCCACACTTATGCTCTTGAAACGATGCCTCGTGTCCAATAAGAAGAGGCCATGGTAATGGCTGCACTTGAGAGATAAGGAGGAAGGGCAGGCGCTCTGACTGGTAGGCCTTTGTAAAGGCTAAATGTCTTTTATTGTGTCAGTCAGATTACAGAGTGTGAGGACCACAGAGGGACAGATGATTAGATGAAGGACTCATGCCCGTCTAAGTGTTTCTTCCCTGCGACATATAAAGGGTGCTCTAGAAAACGCCTAATGTTTTACATAATGATTTTCAATTATGCATAAACATTCAGAATGTGAGCGGGGGTCAGACAGTGGATTTGTTCTGTTTGAAGCCGTTAAATGAACATGCGGCTTTCATGTGTGTGTGTGTGTGTGTCGTAGACAATGAGAGATGCCTGGAAATCTCTAATCTACACTTGTTCCCGTATCTTCTGATTGAGTTCCAATAGATGAAGCTGATGCCTGTTCTTGGAGACCTGGCTAGGCAATGGTCAGAAGTTAAGTTGTTTATTTATTACCATTTTCTTTTTTTCAATAACATAATTTCTTGATCTTCTTGAACCTTGTATGTATCAACAATGCCATTAGTTCTGTTTCCCTCCATTAATGTTTTACAGATATTGCATTTTAATAATAATAATAATAATAATGAAGATATGCAAACACACCACAACAGAAACAGTGTTTTATGTGTTGTGTGTGTGTCTTTTATTAGGTATGAAAACACTACATCCTTCGTTTTAGCGATTTATATATTTTTTATTAATAATTTGCTCCAATATCCCAGCAAAGAACATTTTTTCCTGAGATTAATATTTCTAAAGGAGCTGTTGACATGGAATGATGTATTTAATGCTTTATATAAAAGGCTTTTTTGGTGATGGGAGCTTAAAGACGTCTCTCATATGGAGAATGAAGTCACATGCATTGCTCAGATGTGATTTTTTTTCACAAACTTCAACAGAGTCTAAATCTCTTGATGGTTCTGTGGGTCTCGTCTATCAAATCTGAGCTTTAATTTATATTTTCTATTGGATTCAAGTCAGGTGATTGGGTGGGCCATTCTACAGTTTAATTTTCTTTCACTGAAAGCATTTAAGAGTTTTCTTGGCTGTGTTTTGGATCATTGTCTTGCTGAAATGTCCACCCTGGTTTTATCTTCTTCATCCTGATAATGTAGATGTTAGACTGAAGTAGCTAATATTAGTTAACAATGAGGACGGGCAGAGGGTTGCTAAAGAACTCCTGAGAGATGTCAGCTGCTGTCTGAGCTTTCACTGCCTTTCTACACCTCCCTTTCTTCATGTGTTCAATACTTTTTCCCTGTGTCATTTCATTTTGTTACACATAACTTAATATGTAAACTAATTAGATTTGTTTTCTTTGCATATATGGATTTCTTTGGTTGTTATCAACATCTGGGGACAATTTCAAGTCAAAGGCACCTTTAGAAATATGTTTTCTGAGAAAAATGGTGACGTGTTCAATACTTATTTTCCCCGCTATATTGGTTGGTAGAAGCTTTATTGGGTATTTTTTAATGTGATTTCCAACTTTTCTAGTTTATGTGATATATTAATAGCTATTTGCATTTTCCTGGGCACAAGTATTGGGGAAAATGTATCATTGTATCTCTCTCTCTCTCTCTCTCTCTCTCTCTCTCTCTCACACACACACACACACACCCACCCACTTTCATAGTATTAAATTAATCCATCAAAATTACAATTTCTATCTGTATTTGTAATGTTAATGTTAAAGTTCTTAAATAGTCAAACGTTTGGATACACCTGAAAGAAAACTTGACTAAATAGACTGAATAATAAGTGTTTTATTCTAAAAGGGGGTGGCACAGTGGTTCGCACTGTCCCCTCACTGTAAGAAGGTCACTGGTTCGAGTCCTGGCTGGGACAGTTGGCATTTCTGTGTGGAGTTTGCATGTTCTCCCCTTGTTCGCATGGGTTTCCTCCGGGTGCTCCGGTTTCCCCCACAGTCCAAAGACATGCGCTATATGTTAATTGGGTAAAGTAGTATATGTGTGTGTAAATGAGTGTCTATGGGTGTTTCCCAGTACTGAGTTGTGGCTGGAAGGGCATCCTTACGTAAATACATCCATACGTAAAAAAATATGCCGGAATAGTTGGCAGTTCATTCAGCCGTGGCGACCCCTGATAAATAAGGGAGTAAGAAATAGTCAAATCTACCCTACGGCACTAACAGATAGGTGAAGTGTTTTGCAAGAATCGTAGCTATTCAATCTGCAAAGAGCCAACCAAAATATATAACATGTGACAAACAACATGTTATAATTCAAAGAAGTCATAGTTTAATATTTGTACAGGTCAAGTAAACAAATTAACTTAGGGATAATGTATTCAGTGAAGAAAAGTACTGAATCTGGATAGGTCATTTTGACACAAGAGCAACTAATAGCAATCAATTAATGCTGCTGATTTAAAAAAAAGTTTACATGGAATTAGACCTGTCACAATAATCAATATATCAACTTATCGCACAACACATGGGCATGACCTCGGTCATTTTTGGTGATGCAATATATATATATTGCCCATACATGAAAACCAATTCTAGCAACATTTTAGCTGATTGCGCAACCTCTCTCTCTCTCTATTGAAGGTGTCAGTGTCAGTATGGTTAAAAAAAAAAAAACTATAGTATTTACTATAAATTACTATAGTATATTTTCATGTGGGTCTCTGACAGCTGAAAATAGATCTGGTAGCAGATATTGAGCCTTGGTTGCTTTTTTACCTTGCACTTTTTAGTTAACATTTATGATTATTTATTTAGGATATGCATTTTCACATTCTGATTCCAATGCCTCAGTATTAAGTTGTTAAAATGACTATGAATTACTTTTTTTTTTAAAGAATAAAATATTGTGTGTTCTTTGGAAGAGTGTACTTGCATTATATGATGCTATGATATTGTCATTCTGGCATTATATAATGAGTGGCATAAAATGGTCTTAAAATAACAATATTATCGGTTATCGCAATATATTTTGGTGCAATATATCGTACAGCAAAATATAGATATTGTGGCAGGCCTACATGGAAACTACATTATCCTGTCAACAACAGACGAGCGCACATCTTTGTCTGTGACATTTTTAGATATGCATGTTTTTTATTATTATTATTATTATTATTATTCCCGATTGGTGAATAAACAGGAAGGAGTGAAGAAGGAAAACCTTATTTAAATCGCTATGCCAGAAGTTTCACACAAAAAAAGTGTCAGCATAAAAAAAAACAAGCAAAAAAACTGTAAAATGTCACATTGAAAAGGGCGAAGCTTCTGTGATTTTAATGCGTGCGATCTTGTTTTGTTTTGTTTTGCGCTCTTCGCATTCGCAGCCTTAATGATTTCACAACTGTGTTTTTTTTTTCTTGGCGAAGAACATTGGCGAAGAACATTGAACGCATCGCAACACTGTAACAGGGGTCATGAAACATGAATAACCCAGAGCAGCACGGAGCCATTCTGATTTCATGATGACAACGAGGTTTCTCTCAATATTCACACCAATACAATTGAACAAAGTGAAAGAGATGAGGGCAAGGGGAGAGGGGAAAAAAAAGCACCCTGATGAAAGTGGAGGCCGTTATTTGAAATTGAAAGAATATGAGGATAGTTAGTGGCTGTATTCCCAGCGGATGCCTGGCTGTCACGGGTGTGGAGCTCTACTGTTTAATGTACACTCATGCTCCATCACCCTTCCCGTTCCATTATTCCAATCTCCAAACTGCCGTTTCATGCACACTTGGGCCGACCCCATGCTGCTCCCGCTATTTATTGAATACATTTTTTACTCCAAAAACATTTTTCCACCTGAGCTGCCACTTACAACTTCCGTGGCCATGAAAGCATGCAAGGGAGAGAGAGGAATAGATGAAGAGAGAGGCAGATAAAGAGAAAAAGAAGGAGAGATGAGGGAACAAGACGGATCCCTCTGCTCCGTGACGCGTCCATTTTTGTGACTCGCTTCTTGGGTTGACGCGGGTGAGCTAACGCGGAATAAACTAACAGCGAAAGTCGTTTATTTCTCTTTTTTTCCCTTTTTATGTATTGTAGGAGCCCATCAACACACTCTCTCTCTTGTCCTCATGAAAAATAAAAGTGGTGAATAGGTTGTCCCCAGCTGTGAGGAGATGTTCGGAAATCATAGAGAGGGTAAGTACACACCAGCCTGGTCCATTATTCAATGCGCTGGATCAATTTTAAAAAGTGCTTATAAAAAACACACTGAATTTGGATTAAGCTACTGTAGAAACGTAGGTTGAGAGAGTATACGCATATATTTGGCCAACGCTTTGTTGTGTACCGTGGCTATGACGAACTCCAGGAGAAAAGGGGCGACAGAATTTGCTTCAGATATCCAGGTCGTTAGCTGTTCACATGTTGGCCACCCCCATCCCACCCCCTTGTTTTAGGTTGACATGAAATCAAATTTTACTCTTTTTATATGTATACAGTAGTGCTTGTTAAAATGATGTATTTGTGCTCTTCATTCTTTCGTAAAAGTGAATTTGCCTCCCAAAAATAACTTTTCTTCACTTCTGGTCACATGTAATGCCTTGTAATGCACATGTAAAGGCGGGGATATAAGTGGGAGTCTCGCTTTTGTCCATTCATCAATCTTTTAAAAGGTGCAGTATGTAAGTTTGACACCCAGTGGTTGAACTAGGTATTGAGGGCGGAGCTACAAACGCCTGTGTGTGAGCATAGCGGCAAATTCAAAACTCTAATGGAAGACGGTTGCTTCTCACTCAGGGCTGTCTATGCTAATGAAGGAGAGATCATCACTAATGGGTGGGGCTTTCCCTCTTTGATAACATGTACAAAGGGTTGTTTTTATCAAGTGTTATTATTAAAAATACAATTTATATTGTATATTGACACACTGTTGCCACACAACTGTGTTGTAAAAGTGATTTTTGCACAATAGGTCCGCTTTAACATGTGAACATTGTCTATGGCGTCAACAAATCCCTCTGTTAAAATGTAATGAATCCATCAGCGATCATGAACTGACAAATCCAAAGTCCCTTGATCTTTTGACATAAGGTCATAATACTATAAAAACATCATGTAAGTTTCAGAACTCAACATGATCTTGTTCGTCTAAAAACAGCTTATACTGAACCCAATCTGCCAAAATGAGAGGTGAATGGAGTGTTCATGCTAGTGTGGTTAAAGATCAGTGCCTGCTTCTACAGTACATCGCTGCCTTTTTAGCTCCACCCACCAATTCGCAATGTAGTAGTAAATAACAAGTAGGAGTAGCTGTTTATCAAATAAAACCATTACATTGGTACTATTGCTTTGTTTGTTATTACAGATTGTTTAATATGTACTAGAATAAAAAGTGTATTTATGAAGAGATGTAGGCTGCCAGACATCCATGCAGAAAAGTGCAGAAATATAGTACATCAGTGGGCACACAGCTGTATTTTTCCCCAACTTTTATTAATAAGGAAACTGTTATCCAGTCATTCAAGTGTGCATTTACTTTCACATCTAAAACCTGCTTATTCAGTGTGATCCAATGAATAAAGGTGTCAAAACATGACAGAAAACAGCCTTTTGCTTCTAAATTATATATATCTTGAAAACATTATACACTCAATACAAAATAAAAAGGCTAACTTACAACACCTTTTATATCTGTCTGGTTACATACTACAGCCTTAAAATCATATTTATCATGTGTTTTCCCAATTTTAAAGTAAGCTTCTGTGACATTTATTTATTGTTTTAACATATTATCTGTAAGTAATGTCCCTTTTAGAGGGCTGTTGCTAAAAGGGATACAGCTGTGGGTGAAGTTAGCGAGAATTAATTTTCCTTCAGCTTAGTTTTTATTTCAGAGGTCACCACAGCAGAATAAACCGCCAAATACTCCAGCATATGTTTTACACAGCGGATACCCTTCCAGCCGCAACCCAGTACTGGGAAACACCCATACATTCACATTCACACTTACATTCACACACACTCATACACTACGGCCAATTTAGCTTACCCTATTCACTTATAGGGCATGTCTTTGGACTGTGGGGGAAACTGGAGGAAACCAATGTAAACACAGGGAGAACATGCAAAAGTCCACTCAGAAATGCTAACTGGGATTCGAACCAGCGTCCTTCTTGGTGACACTGCTAACCATTAAGCCACCATGCTGCCTTTAGCGAGTATTATTCACTCAAAAAAAAGAGATTTTTCACTGCTTGTTTAAACTACTTATTTTAAATGAGCTGAAACAACACAATTCTTGATATTTTTTTTGTGACAACTTAATTTATTTATGTTCAATCCACTTCAATTTTTTACGTTAACTTAATCGATTTGTGTTGGGAGAACATGAATGAATTGTGTGGAACCCTGAGTTTTTTACAGTGTTTATATTATTAATTAAATAACCCATTAATTGTATTTTATTAACGTCTACCTCCAACCCAACCCTCACAGTAATGTAAAAACAATAATTATAATAAGAATTGTTTATTAAATTGTCCATTAAATTGTATTTTATATGTCTACCCCTACCCCATCCCTAAAACTACCCCTCACAGTATTGTAAAACTATTAATTATTGCTGTACAATGTCACTAAATGTATGCTATATTGATGTTAGTATCCACAGACGTATCCATTCTAGACTTTTTTCAAGTAGCTAGCTATATTATGTTCAAATAACTTAGCAGTTAATGCTAATCTTTGCTATAGCGCCCCTTGTGGCTATGCTGAGATCTTGCATTGAATTACAAATTTCAGAATGCAATAACGTGTGAAATCAAGCTTGCGCAGCTTGTCAGTTTCATTCACGTACTGGTGTAGAGTATGTTCCAGGCTTTATACAGCAGTCAACAAGAATTTGGCAGGGTTTATTTTGTTAAAGTATAGATGTTAGGGGTGTAATTGGCGTGTGTGGGCTTTGGCAGGTGGAAGGAACGACGCTTTTCAGACACAGTCTAACCCTATCACACACAGGTCAAAAGCAGAAGGGGAAAGATGTGACACTTATTCCACCAGCGCTCGGCCCTGCTTTGTAATGGCCCTGAAAGCGACGCTTTCCAACAGAATTACACTGGCTTTGTGTAAATAATCAAGGGCTGACCTGTGGGGTTAAACCCCATAATTGAAGTGATACTTCAAAGCGACGACCACCACCTTCACTGGATACTGTGTGTGTGTGTGTGTGTGTGTGTGTGTGTGTGTGTGTGTGTGTAAAAAGAGGGGACCATTTGAGAGGGACAGCTTCCAGTGTGTGTGTCCGTTTGATTGGACAGGGATGGCTCTGTGGGAAGGTCTCATCTCCCCTACAGCTGCTCTCTCCATATCCATCTCATCATTTTTCCCGCTCTGTCCCTCTTTCTCATCTCCTCTCACTCATTAAATGAGTGACACAAATGCAACATTAAGTTGCGTCGAGGCCACAAATGGATAAATAAAATCAAATGATCTGATGTAATGTATTCTTTTCCACCATTGCACAAATGTGAATTGAGAGTCATTTTCCTGGTTGTGGAATGACTGTCTTCAATGACATTTTTGTAGACTTTCCCCCCCCCAATCCACATGCATATATAGATGACGACCTTTTTCATTGCACGTTAAAACAAAAGTTTTAACTTGTAAATAATGTAGGCTGTATTTAATGCGGTTGGCCACAGAATCTCACAGAGAACGTGGAATAATGCCGCAGTATAATGTGTTGACAAAGAAATGGCAGAAACAGAGACCCAACACCTTTTCATTAATATTCATTGGTGTCACTGGGGGGAATTTATCATCATTTATCAACATTTAAGGCTAATTATTATGACTGACGTGATGGGTAAATGAGGTCAATACAAAGTGTCAAAAACATTATAGACACTGATTTACAGAGGAGTTTAGCATATAGAGAGCTTTTTAACATGCCGTTTCACACAGAGGCCCGGTCAAACACAAAAGCACAAATCAATAAATGACGTTGATCACCAACTACAATAAGCCACAAGAGGCCATGCGTTCCAGTGATTTTACTACAGCTAATGGGAGATGTTAGATAGCAGCACTAAAGCTGCTAAAAGACAGTTGCAACAACATTATGCAAAGGGGGGCTGGCATGGTTCATTAATAATTACGTTTGTTACTATGCTTAGAAAGAATTCTTTGATGTCCTAATTATAGGTAATATCATTGATATATAGTTTTACCATAGGTCTGCATATATCTACTGTTTAACAGCTTAATTTCAATCATATTTCAGAGGACATTAGGACTATTTGTTTTTAATGAGAGTCTGTTTAATATAACTTTAGTTGAAAATAATGGGCCATAAATAAAGCAGGGGGAAATGCATCAAAATAACTAGTTAATAGTCTCACATATGTTTTGTTTTGATGTAAAACCCTGCTTTTTTTTATCAAATCCACCTGCAACTATAAATTAGTCAAATTAGCCAGCATGGACAGAATGAGATGTCCTTTAAAAAAGTGACCCTCACAACATTAAACATAGGTTGTATCTACATTGGCACAAAACTATTGGATTCTCACATCTGACACAGATCGGAATTTGTTGCATACACGTTAACATAAAAATCCACTTATATAAGGGATAATCAAAGGATTACTGTGTGTAAAGTTAGGGATAAAGTACATCCAGGCGGTTGTTATCACAGAATAAAGCCCGACAGGCTTATCGGCAGCCCAACGCAAAGCCGAGCACTTGTATAGACTGAAGGGCTTTCACATCCTTTCTAAACAACCATCCTGGACGTATTTATATGTACAAAACATTGTTCTGAGCAGGAATAGTTTATTAATTTATTAATTAAATAGACAGGAACTATACTGGCTGAGTGACGCTGATGAAGCATACAAACACATGTGCAGTATTTAGTCACAAGATGGCGCCAAACAATCAAAAACGCAAAGCTGACAGAAACAAAACTGGTTGAACAATACTATCATATGTATAATTAATTCACAAGATGACGATAAACAACAATCAAAAACAGTGGCATGACAGACAAGCAGATACAAATGAATGTGATTGTAAGTATATGGATGTTAACCTTTTCAGTGACAGTCAAGGCAATTCGAAGTTTCCGGATGAGCTCGTGTTATCTAGCGGTTATTATCTCGGCATAACTTACCTTGGAATGTTGCGACTGACCAATCAGAAGAAGTGAGTATTCCAAACAGCTTAGTAATAAATTATTTTAAATGCACGGCATGGAGGCAAAAAACTTCCCAATGTGAAGCCTCCACAAAGTGCATTAACCTGTTGATTCAGTGGTCAATTGCCAAGTTATGGACAAGTTAAAACTAGTCTTTCTCTTTGCAATGCAATATTTCACAGAATGTTTGCCAGTTAAGACATATTAGATCTCTTAGTCCCTGCTTTAAAAGAGAGATCACGAAAGATCGATCATGTGTGTGCATGAAATGACACAGGAATATCTAATAGCTCATAGTAACGTGTTAGCTACCTGGTGAAGCAAACGTTAGTGTTCTCAAGATTACACAGATGAATGAAGACTCTGCAAAATGTCACTGATTTACTATAGTTACTATATATTAATGTTTGAGGGAAGTGCATTGTTTTCAAACTGATCAAAACTGACTTCAACTACCTTTGCATTAAAATATTTTATGGTATATATAGATTGCATGTGTATTTGACAGCTTATACAACAATAGCGGATAACATGACTGTGTGTAAGCAGCTCTTTTAACCATCTTGCCTGGTTAAAACATGTCACTATCATTTTTTTGTACAAATCTCCAAGTCTTTTTAGTAGCCTTTGTTCGATTAACAGCTTTGATACTGCGTTTGGCTGGACACCACATGATGTCTAACAAGCAAAAACAGTTAAGAATCGCTATTATGCTTTCTTTCTGCAACAGCCCTACATGCTAGCCTAGCGAAACTGTACTATGCATTGTGCCAACTCAGTGGTCAAAACTTCACAAGTTAGCCCAAACCTCTGGTAGCTGTAAGCTCCAGGAGTTCAGTTATGTATAAACGATTCTCCATTGTGTCAGCACACACAATCAGCAAACACTTTAACCCGACTGATGGTCTTCAAAAGTCAAGAAGTCCAGTTATCCACTGAGCAAAACGCTTACACACAGACAAGCCTGTAGACAGATGCACTTCTCGTAGCACACGCAGGGATAAATT
>CAIGQW010055747.1:1834943-1851338 GCA_903798125.1 Danio choprae | reverse complement strand
GGGGGGGGGGGGTGTTTGTTTACTGTACAGCATTAGGTTGTGTTAACCAAAAAACTTGTGATGACAGACAAACTGGATGAGAGAATATATATGTTATATAATAAACACTTCTCACTCCACTACCAAGAGACTGACCCTATACACCTCGTGTCATCCTTCTGATGGCCATTGGTTGGTTAATTGCACAAACAGCGCGCACACATTCGCATCATGGCCTTGCAGGGAGGGGTACAGAGACAAAATACATATTGATAAGTTGCTACGGTGGTCCCCAACAGAAGCGGTCCCTGGACGAGTCACAGATTGGAATTATAATGAGTGGGATTACCACAGCACCCCCCCCATCCCCAACACACACATACACATCACCCCGTCTGAGTGCGCCACGACACCGGGCTCTGCCCCGTGTGGACGACAGGAAGCCGACGAACATACTGACGTTAATTAACAACATCTGACACAGATGCTACGCTTGTACTCGCACAAGAGGTGGTCCGGCACATTATTACATTTTGGGTTATTTCCTTTCATTTGGCACCCCCATTTCCACTCTTTCCTCCTCTCTCCATTTTTAATCTTCTTGACACACTGTCCTCCCGGTCCATCAGGGATGCAAGAGCCGAACAGGCTTTCGACGCAATTAGGGCTTTTGCTTAATTTTCAATAAACTGCTCTTTTGTAACGTCCTCGCTGCATTATTTGCACTCTCACCTTCATTTGCTTCCAATCTGTTTAAATCTACAACCCTGAAAATATTGTGACATAAAACCTAACTGTCAGGCCACATATGGCGAGCTTTCATCCTGCGGGCTCCGTATGAGATGTACAGCTAGTCTAGAGATAATTGACCTCAGGAGATGGAGCAGATATTGTACTGTAATACTAAGAACAGAGGAATAAGGGCAACCTTTGCTGTCAATCCATCAGAAGGTGCTGAAACAAAAGGACTACGGTTGAACTCGTTATTGCACAATACCTCCGTAATTAACCCCAACCTTCTACTGTTGTTACACCATGTCAGGGTGAGGAGAGCGATAACATATGTTTAATATCTCCTGCAACTAATCAAGGGACCAAAAACTGAAATAGATGTGTGATTCGCCGCGTTGTCTGTAAACGTGTTGATAAGCAGCACATGTCAAATAAAGATTTGCAGAGACTTGTGTGTGCACGCGCGTGTTTGTGTGTGTGATGTGTAGTACTACAAACAGTCAAATCAGTGGAGTATGGGAGACAAAAACAGGCCTGGTAGGTAAAAGGAAAAGATCCCCAATGTCACCAATTCTTAATGCCTCTTCTGTAAAGTGTACAGTGACCTAAGTTCCCTCTTGCCCTGTCTTGTTAATTACCCTCATACATCACGTCTTAAATGCCGCACCGTTTACCTGCTGCGGGTTGGCCATCCTGTGCACACCGGACCCGCAGAGAGCTGGACCGGCTGACGGAGATGAGATGCATCCCGTGCAGCATCAGGACCCGCGTCACTACAGGAAAGTCACCACAGAGGTCACAAAACAATGACTGCTGAACTGCTCCTCTGTGTATATAAACGTACTAAAACGTCAGAGAGTATATGGAGATGTCATATAGTGATGTGTCGGCCACTATTATGTGACCCGAATTGTCTGCTTTAAACGCAGACTGCTTGATTGGCCCAATCGCCATCAGCGTTTTGTCGTGTGAGTGCACAAATTATCCCCGGCTATTTTTTTGGCTTTAGCTACAGAGATGTTAAACAATGAAATGTGAATAATTTGGATAGGTAAATATGATAAATCATTTGAAAATGCCATGAGCTTTCAGCGGTCTGGAAGGCAGAAGGGGTGGGGCAGCTGAAACGTTATGCTGCCGCCACCTGCTGGTAATCTCTTTTGATTTCTCCCCCTGTGTGGCCACTTAAAAAACACCCCCAGCCGCCTCTCTCTCTCTCTCTCTCTCTCTCTCTCTCTCTCTCTCTCCCTCTCTCTCTCTCTCTGAATCTGCCATTAACAGCCTCAGAACAGAAACCGTGGAGAAAGGAAATGTATAGGTTTTGTTTGGTTATATTATTGTTTTTGCGTGCGTATTTATCGTTCACCTTTCAGTTTCACTGCAAATTAAGATCTTCAATTAAGACATTGTGCTTTATGTATTCATTAAGTTGATGTATCTAGAAGCTTATTGAAACAATGCACGCACTGTGTGAAAATACATATTAAGACAATTGCATTGTTTCTGAAACAGCGCTCAAACCCGCAGATAAGCCTAGTGTGGAGACATACGAACTATATAATTCCACTCTTGTGTGCTAAATATTTATATTTATTTTATGACAATTTACTTACCGTTTAGTCCTCGAATTCCGACATCTTATGTAATATTTGCGTCCTGGATTTCAATAGGTCTTTATTGATTTCATCTGCACCCCTGAGACGTGATCGGTCTTCCTTTTCACTGTAAAACACATACACATATACATACAAATATACATAAATAATACGTAAACAACAAATACGTAAACTGTTGAAGAATATTTTAAAATAAATGTGTGATATGTTTTGTTAAAATGTAACAATTATTAGGCTATTGTTGTTGTAGTTGGTGTTATTATTATTACTATTATTATTATTATTATTAGATTAGTTGTTTATTTGTGTAAATAGTTATTCTACAGGTGGCGAATTGTTAGGTTAAATTCGTGAAACAAAAGAAAATAAATGCAAAAAAATTAATAATGTAAATGTTTTAATGAGCTGATGTTTATAAACGTTTATGGTTAACATTATGGTAGCATTTGATTAAAAGAAACTTACCGAAAACTTTATTGCTTTGCTTTTCTGCAGGAACAAAAACCATTGCACTTTTAATTATGACTTGCGTTTTATTAATGTATTAATGAAATACAATTATTTTAATAATTTCGTAGGCCTATAGCCTACATATGTTTATTGGCCTACATGTAAAAATCACATTTAAAAATATATCGCTGTATTTTTTGATAGACAGCGTTTCATTACAATACCCCACGTGTTAAAGATATATTTCTTATAAATAATTTCGTGCGATATTGCTCTTAGAATTTCCCACCATAATCATTATATTTTAAAAAGCGAGATTAGACTGCATTTGTTTTTGACTGGGCTACAGCTGCCTGGACTCCATGCTGGTGAGCGGTGGTCTCAGACTGGTGGAGGTGGCATTAGTGCCCTCAGCGGGGCAAAGGGGGGCTCAAACCAGACAATAGTCCGCCAAAAAAACTGTCTATACCGCATGTTCAAATTGACTGGGGTCTGGAGATTTCCTACTACGACACGGATCAGTCATACGCTTGCCATATAAAAATGTATATTGAAATTAATTATTCACCGCAGATTGGCTTGCGGTCCTAATTGATAAAAGAATGTGTTTATTTAAGCTGACGACTTTTCATGTGTAAGATTGCTTGTCCATTGTTCTCCAGAGGGCCCGTCAAGGTGAGATGAGACAGGGGCCACTCATTCTTCATGAACAAAAGGAACAAATGAATGCGCGCACACTCCCTAATGGTTTCCCCGTATACATGGGTCCACGGGAGATAAGTCTAACAAAATTAGTATGCAAAAGAGCCACTCTCACGAGGCCTATAATTTTCTTTGCAAAAGATTTCCGTTTTGAGGATGAAACAAACACGACAATGTCGTTGAAAGCGCTTGTGCAAAATGTGTGCGTGCCTTCAAGCTCCGAAAAGAAGAGGGATTTGAAGAAGTTAACCCTCATCAGCAGGTGGTTGTGGAAAGGAGAGGGAGAGAAAGAAAAAAAACTGAAAAGATTTTGTTCGGTTCCAATCATATTTAGTTGATTACATCTGGCATAATGCCCTGGCGAAAAGGGCCCACGGAATCCAGAAGAGCCATTGCTTTGAGAGGGGCTTGCTTGAGTTCTTCAGCACCATGCTGTGCCATCTTTTTCATCAGTTAACTTAATTAAACATATATCCACCCGAGAGTGTTCACATATTCTCTACCAGTTTAGCCTTTGTTAACTGTCTGTCTTCAAACAGTCCCTCAAGTGTAAAACGCTCTTATTTGCATGAACTTTTGTTTTCTAAACCCAAGGGCTGGGTAGTTACTTTATTGTGCTTAATTGTTTAAGTCCTGCTTTGATAACATAATCATCTGCTAATTACGATTGCAATAATAATAGTAGTAGTAATAAATATAAATATAATTTATTAGTTAATCCCCTTTTCCCTGAAATTCCAATTATAATAATATTGTTCAAATTATTCGTATTATTATTTAACATTCTATTATACGTATATTTAAATTGAGTCCGATTTTAGTTTAGGACACTTACTCATTGTAGTTTATGAATAATTAATTTATTTCTCCAGTTAAATCTCTAAACACCTCCTGCATCTAATTGTAATGTACCATATGAGGACAAAAGCCAAGTCGTAAATTCGGAATCTCCGGATTATTCGATTTTAAACGTAGGCTAGGTGTGTTCCTGCGCGTGTGAAATGCGCATACGCCTGCGTTTATTGCACTAAGAGTTTATGAACGTTAATTGCGCAGTTTCCCTATCATAAATGCTCGAATAAATCATAGCTATGGATAACAATACTCTGCCTGTATTTTATACGTTCCTAACGTGGTCTGCAGTCGCTCTCCTTCTCAATAAATCATGTACTTACTTCCCAGGAGCTTCCTGCTCTGTGGTGAAGATTAGGACCCCGTGCCTTACTGAAAGCCAGGAGCAGTTTGAAATTATCAAGCGTTTAAAGACATCACAGTTCAAGTTATTTTATGCACTTCTAGCGCTGGACTTTGTGCCAAAAGATTTCCTGCATTTTCAATTTTACTCTGACAGAGTTTGAGCATGAACAAATAAAACCAATAATCATTCATTCTGTAGGCTAGATATTTTGCTATTATATAAAAATAATAAAAAACAAGTAGAAATTCGTCTTCTTCATTATTATTATTATTATTATTATTATTATTATTATTATTATTATTGTTATTACACACTGACATTTAAATGTTACAATGTTAATTATTTATTAAATTACATTAAACTTAACGGTTGCAATCTCTTTCCGTAGGATGCTGTTTGATTAAACACGATAAATCAGTGCAAATGAGAGAGAAAAAAGTCAGGACATTGATGAGAATCAATATGAACAAGTATGGCAATCAAACCATAACATCTGGCAACATAATGCTTAAGTTAATTTTCGCTGAGCAAACACCCATGTTCAAACAGTTAGATTTGTGGGTGATTATTTTGCGAACTCAAGTCTGTTGTCCTTTCATACAAATTGACGAATTAGTTTGGTTTTTAAAACTTTACGTACTCTAATTTTTAGCAGTGTATTAAAAATGTGTTTAATAAATAATTCGTTTACCCTTTAACTCTCGTTGCAACTGTACGATTAACCCTTTGTGAATGAATCATCATTAAAACAAAGCCTTGAAATGCTGTTCGGTGTGCTGTCAGGAGGACAATTTTACAGAAAGAAATGGGTCACAAATGTTTTTCTTAGAGTGACAATTTCAGATTTTAAACAGCAGTATTTCATATTATAAAAATACATAGTTATTTAATGTTGAGCTAAAAATGTAATGTTCTTATTATATTATTTGACTATTTTGAGGAATATTTGTTTTTTTTATCTGGTTATTTTACATTAGCAAAATTAAAATATAAAGTGCTTTAAATGCAGCCATACTGGTTAAATTATAATAATATGTCTAGGTTTTTTCTGTATTAAAAAAGCATAATTATTTAAAATCAGCTTTGCAACAGGAATACATTTTTACAGCTTATTTGGTTAACAATAGTAACACCTACAACAACACGTTGCTAATGTATTTGCTGAGTATTTACCATTAAATCCATTGGTATAGATAAATGAGAGTGCAATTAGTCAAAGATGAGGCTATAGCAGGACATATTTGAATAGTTTTCTCATTAACCTTGGCTTGGCAATGTAGCCTACATTGTGCCATACAGCCTTGTGCTACATTAGTTTTAGTGGCAGTCTGTGAAGTGCTGCTCTCCCCTGGTTATGGAGGGGAAAGTAATGCATGGGGACTCATTTCTGCATGTGTCTGTGTCATAACCCTGGCCAGGGTGTCATATTCCTCTCCTCCCTCATCTGGCTCAGCATGGGAGCCCTAATACACACATCTCCGAGCAGCGCCTCTCCAACTAAATGGACGGATTTGCACATTTCCTGAGCCGCTCACACCCAATTCCCTCACTTTGTTAATGCCGGTTAATTTTTTACAAATAATGCCTGGGCAAATCAGTCTTTCGAAGTGTTATATCATTTATTGTGAGGACTTCTGTGAACTTCTTTTTGAAAAATTAATGCCTTTAATTTTGGTTGATGGCAACATCAGCACAGCTCCGTAAATTGCAGTTTAATGAGATTTTGCTACAGGGGATAATCTGCTACTGACAGAAAAACATCTTGAAAACATCTGTAGACCTATGATTTCACTCTGACGATTAAACCCCCAACCCCCTGCGTCTCAGAGCACTGAGCAAGAAAAATGGTCAGTTTAAAAAGTTACACTCCGCCATACGACCTGATGAAAACGACTTGGAGGAAACTTGATGCTGTTTTACCTCTATTTGTCTGTGTAATGAACGTTTCTGTGTTGTTTAAGAGTTAACATCAAGCTATCTTTGCCTTGCTGTGGGAGTCTAGCGGCTAACATAATGAGCAATGCTTTATATTAGTCGTAAATGAGCAATCTGCTCCAGTAACCCAAGCCTGTAGATGCGATGTAAGGTTCATTACCCTCAATTGGACAACAACCTAATGTATTCTGTCTTTAGACTAATATCGTCATGAGTCAGACCATGTACAATGACATGCTTTCAAGCATTGTCTGCAAGTGGAGGTCAACGTGCTTAACGCTTAAGTTCAATTCTGGAAAGAGTTTATGGTAAGAGTTGGTCAAGATCCTAACAATAGGTCAGCCTTCTTAACACCTGTTACTTTGTGGTTTGTGCTGACTGTCGAGGACAGAACTACATGCTTCTTAACACATTTTATTGCAGCATTTTATAGAGTTGACATTGAAACAATGACTTTGAAACCAGCACGATCCCTTTGCCTATTAATTAAAACATCAGCATTTCAATTTCAGTTTGCGTAAACTTGTTGGCTGTGCTGTGACATTTGAGTAAGCACAGTCAAGGAGGAATGTACACCCACGTCCCTGTCCTCTAAAGCTCATGTGCTCCCAAGACTCTGCAATGTAGATTACTTCCTCCAGGGAGTCTGGAGAGAATCCCAATCCCTGCAACTTTTCCAGTGAACAGACAGATTTGGCCCACCTCCAGCAAAAATAGACCATATCATGCAGAGAGTAAGCTACGCCAGAAAGCCCAAAATTATATCTGACACGTTGGGCCACATCAACTTGTTTTTAATGTGTCTCACTCTCTGTCGCTCTCCCACTCAACAGAAAATGTGAATCTGTTCATTTCAACAACAGAAATGACAGCGTCTCCCATTGAGTGAGACCAATTAGAAATTTACAAACACGCTTTAAATACCCACTTTCATTTATTCAAGAGATATTCATTTTTTGGGATTCATTCCCTAATTGTTTTGTACAGAATCCATTTTTTGATGTGAACCCAAAAACAGCGGGTACGACCGAGAAAATTACAGAGTGATGCAGTACAGGAAGCAGAGGAGAAATACTCTGTGATTTGACTTTTTCATTGAAGACCACTCTAGAAATTCTTTACATTTCTGCTTGCATCGCTATTCAGTGCTGAAAGTGCTTCTAATGAAGTCCACCTGCAATCCTTTCACCCCAGTTCCAAGACAAGTAATCAATTGTTCTGTGGAATAAAAAAAAGTGTAGTCTTTCTTTTGGTATTTCTTTGATTCAACAGTGCTCTGAATCTTGAAGCATGCAACATCAAAGAGATATTTTACATTTTACTAAACAACCTATCCTTACTGTCTTTCAAAGCACAACCCATAAGGCTTTGTTCTCCGAAGTGACTTGCCACGCCATCAGCAGTGATTGGTGCCACGACCGATGCCAGGAAGAGAGCATTGACTCTGCAGGGTTCTCCATTTTCAATGGCGTGAATGGACACCTCTTGTCTAGCGATGTCTCTGCTGCGCTCTTTCAGATGGAGGCACATGTCACACCCAGACTCATCATGCCAGCCACCAGCAGAGAGGCCAGGGCACAGTGCCCATGACTACTATCAAAAACAAGTGAAGTTCAGCAGCAAAGAGTAAGACTGAATAAGTGTAATTTCATATTTAGCAATTGCATTTATGTGTATTTGGAACTAGATTGTCATTTCCCCCTTGGGATTAGACCTGAACCTGCAAACAGTAAGCTAAAAAGACCCAGCGACTGCCATATTTACAACAAGGTGTTTTAGTGCTCGCAATCCAGAGTGCTGCTTGATCACTCTCAATGCAACAAGCCACTTCCTAATCCTTAAAATGGACAACCCGGACGCGGAAACGAGGAACAATATGCTCACGTACACAATGGCGTGTATCGGAGACTGTGTGATTATAATCACCAGGGAGTTTGCCTTCCTTTATTCATCCACAATCCCGTTTTGAAGAGACCAGATCCAGGGGTGCCAAATTAAGCAGAGTGCTGATCTGTGCTGGCTGCATAGAGTAATGAGCAGGCCCAGAGGATATTTGCAGGGTCACACAAAGGAGTTGGTGTGGAGTGGCAAAGAAAATCGGGCGTACAGCAGGAAGCCAAGCAACTAAATTCTGCAGGCCATCCTCATCTGCTATCATCAGCGAAACGAGCTCCCCGTCCTTTCAAGGATAGCTCGACTAGAGGATGTATCTCGTAGCTGTTTTCCTAGTATTTACCTTATGTCACGAACCCGTAGAATACTCTGTTTGGACTGCTGTGTGTGCAGTGACTCTCTGAGAAGGGGAAAAAGAAAGAATAATGAGAGGCTTGGAGGAAATTGTAACAATTTCAGGCTATTAAGATTTAACAGCATTACACTGTTTCTCTGTCTGGAATCTTTGAGGCCTGGTCCAGTTTATATCCAACTAAGCCACGCAGGGCATTTATCACAAGGAATCATTGTAAACCACATTTTCAACACTCTCTCTGGCAAGCCCAACAAAGAGCCATTTTACATCGCCACCATGACTATAAAGCGAGTCCTACTGTTTTCCCAACGTGGGGTATAATGGAATTAATAACGTCGACTGCGCATTTGCCGGGAATTCCCATGAGGCCTTGCAGATTTTTATAACTCCGCAGTGTAATGCTAAGGGTTCGGAGGGGAAGATTTACTGGCTGCGAGAATCTAATGATACCGAACACTGACTTTGCGATTGCTCCAGCCAGCTAGTTTGCATGACAATCTGGATAACAATGGCCCTTTTCAGATTAAGTGTGTGGGGGCTTATTATGATTGCTCTTTGTTCTAGCTCCTTTATATTCTCAAAATGTTGATGTTGTCCAGTATCGAATGGTTACATTGGAACATGCGCACCTTGCTTCTTCCAATATTTGACGTCCCAGTCATTTGCACTAGATTTAATTACTTTAATGTTTATTATACTGTCCATAAAGATGTTCATATTTCCTTTGTGTTGTCGCAAGCAATTATAGGAGCAGTCATCCATTTACTTGATGAATCCTCTTTTATACTCCACTTGCTTGATAAATAAGGAAATAAGTCAACGCTCCACTTTATATTCAGTAATTAAAGTGAAAAATATAGTCACAATGCAAATCCTTAATTGGACTCCAAGAGAGAGATTCAGAATTTCTCTTTAATAATAAGAGATGACTGGGGACAAAAAAAGCATGCTGAAATGTGACTCTGGAAGTTCAATTAATCATAAACGAAAAACAACCAATTTAGCAAAGAGCTGTTCATTCAGGGAATCACAGGGCTCAGGTAATGTTCTTTTAATCATCTCTATGTGACATTATACTTTTCATGTCACAACAGATGAGTGGAAAAGAAGAAGGGAAAAAAAACACCTTTGCATTTGAGAAGGGTAATATCTCTTCTCTTGCAATAGCTGTGTTTAATAGGATCATTTTAAAGCATGACGGCTACATTTCTGACATTGCTGATGTAGCAGTGGAACCATCAAATATACACAAAACATGGGCCTACATTATTAATTATCAACAATTAATGGTTTACATTTCAACATGTCCATTAGTTCTTTTTAAAAATGTATTTTATTTAATTGTTAGAACATTGGTCGCTAAGTTATATTGCACGCCATCTGTGAAAGGCCTCAGTCACACCTGCTCTCAATGCTTTTTCACAAAGTCAGCTGAAAAAGCATTGTGAGAGACCATCCATTCAATAAATACTTAACAATTCTAAATCTAGGTATTGAAACCATGCTAAATGATGAAGAAGATGCAACGTGACCGCGGGGTCAAGTTGGCATGAACTATTTACTAATTGTTTAAAAGTTAGCCTTTAATGTTTCCTCCCTCTAGACGGAACAACACAGGAGGAAGTGTCAGGGAATGCAGAATTCAGTGAACTCGACGGACTCTAGCTGTGCGCTGACAGTACTGGAGTCAGTGCGAGAGAAGAGCAGCGGGGCTTGCCCTCTGCCCAATGTATCTCTTTCAGACCAGGACAGACACAGTACTTGGCTCTACCCTGCTGGGACCTTCTGAAACTAGAGACTGTTGAAGTGAACGTCTGCACTGTCCAACCAGTCCACAATGTCTTCCAGCCTCTCTTGTGCTCCCAGTGTGTCTTGTCGCACAGAGATGTTTCGGACAGTCTGGTCAGCCGGACTGCCGTCCCACCCCGCCCCCCCCACCTCCATTCTGACTCCTTCAGACCAGGGCATAGACCACCCTGGGTTGGTCAGCAACCCCTGCTTACACCTGCCATAAAACTTAAAAGCTACAGTCCCATCCTAAGGCTTTGAAGTGTTCAAAGCATAGCTCCCTGACCTTTGATGCAACTTTGGCCGCAACACATGTTTGGCGCACCACGTATAAAGCAGGCCTCTCTCAGGCCTCGGTCCACGGCCTGTTGGTTTACATGTGTGAGATGCAGGGGCCCACGCATGGCAGCCATGCATACCCATCATGCTGTTCCCACCAGCGAGGGGGGCCCTTGAGCGGGAAAAGAAGAGGGCAGGAAGAACTGGCCCCTACTGACCCCCTCATGTGTTCACCACTCATCCATACAAACCCACCCGACTCCCATCCCCCAAAGCCTCTTTACAAACTCCATATCTCGTGCTTCATACGCTAAAAAGCTCTTACTGACTTCGGGAGGCATTGGGAAGTGAAAGCAAAATCAATGAAAGCCTAATAGTGTGGCTCTCTTATACGACTAAGAGACTAACAACAAATTTTAGACTAAAGAATCGATTTCGTTGGCTAGAGTTGTTTTGTCTGGCAAAACACTGAGCGCGAGAAGCATATGTGGTGAATATCATTGATTGGGGATAAACTTTGTGTCCCTACAAACATAAGGGTCTGTAATTCCCTTTAGATTGCATTGCCATCGGATCAAACAATAAAGCATTATTTGCGAGCCTGGCTTGTCGACGTTATATGAGGCATTATATATCTGCATAAATACTGGGGCTCATAATCGCATAAGGCCCGATTATACTACCTTAACTGATCGTGGCTCTGTAAATGTCAAATATAGCACTTTGATATACTGTCCACCTCAGGGTGCATACTTTTACTACTGGAGTGACAGTGTCATAATGACACAATGCCAACATGGCCTGTGCTATAAATGCATCGGATTGTATAACACCATTCAGATCCTTTAAGCTAGCATTCACTCTGAGCTATAAAGGTTTGTGCTAGGTATTCTCACATGCAACATGTTGAGCAATGAATAGGACTGAGTCATTTGAATGGGTTCAAATGTGCGGCATTAGCAAATTGCTTTTAGCTTAGAATTGATGCATCAATATTTCATTTCGTCAGTATAATATAAAACAGATTGATAGCACGATGTCTTATCTTTAACTAATAATATGCATTTTTTTTTTTTTAATAATCTTATTTGATTAATTAGAAATGCAAGTCAGAGATGGGATTTTTGTGTTTGCAATGCATCAAATAAAATATAAGTGATTTTTATATATATATATAACATTAAATGCAAGTAAAGTGTATGCTTCCATGTTTCAAACAACTTTGGAGAAAATTATTTCCCCCATATTCTTTTTTATTTTCAAGACCCAGCATCATTCAGTGTAATGGATATATTAATGTATATATATATTTTTTTATTTATATGGCATTATTAAAATACATAAAGGATTAAGTGATCATACTAAATATCATTATATTTTTATGTTTAAAATAGTTACATGTCTGGCAGGGTTTTAAAACTAAAGGACATTTTAGTCAGTGTCTCCTTTAATTAAATAAGAAATAAGAATTATGTTAGTTCTCAGTCCATAAATGTTAACAGATGTCAAAGCATATTTTGGTTTTGGAAATGTACAGTCTAAAAACAAATGGTATTTTGGATAGAATGGTTGAAATAAACATGTACAGTTTAATAAATGCTGAACAAGTATTGTTATTTATTTTAATATATTTAACTAAGGTAAGCTGAAATCTCCCTGTTAAGTTTTACCAATAGATTGAATATTCAAAAGATCATATTGTATTATAAATACATTGAATAAAAATCTATATCTCTCCAATAGATTTGATAAAATAAGAAATAAAATATAAATGTGAAGTCAGGCAATAATTCAAGATGCCTTTATAGATGCCATCTTTCTATGGACACACATATGATCTTCTAAGATTACTGCACTTCTGCTTACATGCCCAACTTCACGTCTGCACTGTCGTAATCTGTTACTGGAAATCTCACTTTTGTATTTATCCGCAAGTTCCAGGAGTAACATGAGCATCTCAGGGCAACTGCATGGCTCAGAAAAATGCTGACTTGGCTGAGACAGCAGCTCCAAATGCTGTGAGCTTTCTTGAGCTATGACCTATGGAATGCACAGTCAACAACGATTTTTAGTGGCAGATATTTCCTGCAAGAAATTCATTTTTGTGCAAAGTAAAGTCATTGAGTCCTACATGGTGAATCAGAAAGCATGGATTGTGCGCATCCGTACAATATTTTCTATGTCTCAATCCAGTGCTGTATCTGCGGTTGCAACATTTAAATAACAAAGAGCCATCTGAAATATCATGAAAAGGTGGCAGCATAATTTTGCTGTTCTCTTTTTTATGATAAGTTTGGTGTTTTGAATAAGCTGGCCTTCTGAGAGTTTGACTGGGCCTGAGCAACACCCTGCAATGAGCATTACTATAGCATAACAGTACTATAACAGTATGGGCGCGAGTCAGTTCAGTATGGCTGTCAACACCTATGTGTCTGCTGACATGACAAGCCCTTTAAACTGTGACGAGCATAAATCAAGAGGCCATTCTGAAACAACAGGGTCGTATTCTTCCCCTGTCGTGCTTGGACCTCCAGTCCCTGCATGGGGCACCATTCCAGGCCTGGCTGGAGCGGGGTGCGCCTGAGGAGTGCCATACGGAACCAGGCACCACACGTCTCCTCCATCAGTGTAAATTCTAAAACCTGCACAACAACGTTCAACAAGTCATCACAGCTTTAGTATACCTGTCACTGCTGTTCAGGGAGTGCACGATTGTTGCTATTCATTGTGCCCACAAATCTCAAACACCCACCCGCTCCGACGCCCACTGCTGCCATGAAGGCACTTTGCAGTAGCCAAGACTGCATGCTTTTTTTGATGACATTATTATTATTTTATTTCAAGGAGAAATTGAAATGACAGCGTTTCAAAAAGTCAGTTCATAATGTGTAGGCCTTTTGGAATGGGAATATGGTTACAGGTCTTTATTAAACTTAAACACAACCATGCACATGCATACATAGGCCTGAATGCATGTAGCTAGATAGCTAGATGAATGAATAAATATAAATAAATAAATAAATAAATAAAGGCCTGCATGCATATTGCTAGCTAGCTAGCTGAATGAATAAAATAAATAAATAAATAAATAAATATCGCCACTCCGTTGTTATTATTATTATTATTATTATTATTATTATTATTATTACTATTATTGTTATTAGTAGTATTATTATTGTTATTATCATAAGCAAATTATTTGGACGATAATCCCATGCATATTGTGAGTTTTTTCAGGTATTTGTATAATTTTGCGCCTCAAGCTTTCGGTCTCTCGCCAGTTCTCGGTATATTTCATGTTTACTGCAGCTGAGAGCCGAGGGTTTTACTCTGTCCTTTTATCTCCCCATGAAACTCTTGAAACTGTGTCAGGCAGTTAAATTGAGCATGGAAAACACTTTGTGTTTGTTTGTTTATTTGTTTGTTTGTGTTTGTTTATAGGTCTACGTAATGACATTAGCTCAAGCATTAAAGGGATAGTTCATCCAAAAGTGCACATTTACTCACTGTTTACTCACCCTCGAGTGCTTCCAAACCTTTATGAGTTTCTTTATTCTGTTGAACGCTAAATAATATATTTCAAGAGAAAGCTGAAAACCTGCAACCACTGATGCCAATAATCGAAAAAACAAATGCTATGGAGGTCGGTGGCTACAAATGTCCAGCTTTCTTCGAAATACCAGATTAAAGGAAGTCAAACAGTTTGGAAAAAGGGAAAGTAAATGATGACGAAGTTTTCAATTTTGGGTGAACTCTCGTTTTAACGCGAAGTTAGGAGTGAAAGTGAGGGGTGGGACTATTAAAACATAACGCAATATGTCACATTTAAGACTTAAGAGTGTGAGTTTATGTGGGATTTTGAACGTGCGCGTTGCTCTGTAGTGCAATTTCAAACTTTTGCTTAACTTAATTATGTATGTCTTTTAAATTGTTTGTAATTGAAAGGCATTATTAAGTGGGGTACAATGTTTCAATATTAGTTACTCAGGGGACAGAGTGTTTGATGTCGAATCCGTTTTTGAGGCTCGGTCTAACTTGACATATTATTACCAAAAAGTGCTCATGCAAATCATGTTGACTTGGACCAGAGATTACACGGCCCTCGCCTTTGTGTGTACATCCGTCCTATAACTCGAAGCTCTCCGTCACTCAGTTCTCCTGGAGGGTTGTTTTACTAAGACATTGTAAACTCTTCTGACAGCCTCTTCGTTGCAGGAGGTGAAGTCTGAACATCCCGCTCTGTTCTTGTGCACTGAGCTGGCTGCGGTCAGTCTATCTCGGTACAATGGTGGGCCGGACAGCTGTTGTGGCCCGACAAAAGGTTTAGTGCTGTTTACTTAGCAACGAATTAAAGGCGCATGTGTTACAGACCTGCTTATTTAGGATAAACACATTGCAGATATCTGCAAGTTGAATTTCAAGTTATTTAGCACTAAAGAGTGCCCGTCTCTTTGATTCCGCGAGTACACTGTAAAAAATGCTGGGTTTCACACAATCGTTTTTATTTATTTATTTTTTTAGACAGCATGGATGAATTCACCCAAATCAAAAAGTCTGTTGTTAAGCTTTTAATAAGTAGTTTAAATAAGTAGTTTAAACAAGATTGCCTCTGCACAAATAAACTAAATAAATGTAGAATCTGCCATTAACATTAAGTCTAAAAGCGTTATTTTTTATTTACAAAGCTTACATCAGATTTATTTTAGTTTAATTTCTTCAATCGATTGATTTTCTAGATCGTATTATAACCAACCACACACGTTTCTGTTAAGCTTGTGGGATGTAATGGCCAATCAGAGACATTTAGATTGGTCACCGCTGAAAACTCGATGAACCGTTGTCCAGTTATTGAATTATTCACAATGGCGAATTATTTTATGATAAACAACAACCTGCAAACGCAACGCAAAATAATAATTTGGACTTTTAAGTAAGCTGCAGGGATTTTGGGAAGTTGAATATTTCGTGCTAGACTAATGTCATGGACATGTTTTATATGGCAGAATATCGTCTTTTCTTCAAACACAAACATATTTTAATCGACTATTTAAATCATCATTAAAACATGCAGGGTACCGATTAATAATAATTAGTTTGTCACAATATTGCACCCCTACCCTGTAATGATTTTAAATGTAGCCCTATATTTCATATGGAATTTTTCGTTTTTAATTTACATTGTTGTTGGTAAATTTTTGCATTTGACATAAAATACAGCACAGATACGACTAATTAAGATGATTGAATGCATTAATAATAATAATAATAATAATAATAATAATAATAATAATAATAATAATAATGATAATAATAATAAACGAGTCAATCAATGTGTATATAATAATAATAATAATGATGATAATAGTAGTAGTAGTAGTAGTAGTAACAACCTTATTTGGCTATTATTATTAGTGTTATTATTAATAGTTTATAATAATAATAATAATAATAATAATAATAATAATAAT
>CAIGQW010055747.1:1816548-1830459 GCA_903798125.1 Danio choprae | reverse complement strand
ATAAATAAATAAATAAATATAAAGCACAGTCTGTTATGCAATACAACTTTTTCCCTAATAAATAAATAAATAAATAATCTCATCATCAGCGATAACATTATGCTTAATTACAATAATGGAAAACAATAAAATGTAACTTTTTATATGGTCTGTTATGCAATATAACTTTTCCCCCTAACACACAAACAAATAAATAAATAAATACATATTTTTATATTTATATGTCAGGTCATGTGTAGCTCTTCTTTGTTCCTTTCTGGCTGTGGGTCATTTGTTTCCATGTTGTATGTTGATACCTTCAGCAGGTCATATAGTCTCTGACAGCACAGATATAATGCTGTTTAATAGACCGTGATGATGCAAAAGACATTAAACTTAACAAAGATGTGTCAAAATGCACATAATAATCCATATGTTCATTAGAGTGATCTCGGAGGCCCGTGGAACATTTCATTAATTTGTAATTTATGAATGTTTGACAAATATTACAGGGTATGTAAATATGAGAGGCGTAATGTCTTTTCTGCGGGAGATGAAGAAATGACCCAAAGTCTAGTGTTGCTGCTAGAGTGATCACACGAATTATTCCCCCCTGCTCAAACTGTGCTTTCTCCATGCACAGCACATTTCCGAGCCGTCGTGTGAAATAGTGCACATAAACCAATGACTTAAAACGTCACGTTGGCAATGCACATTTGCATGTCTGGAACATTTTACACGTTATTATGATGCACGATGTCATCTGTCTGCGCTACTGTTTTCGAAGACTCGTGGATAGTGCAGTCTAAAAAAATGATCTATTCTATACACTTTTCACCTAACTTCATGCTTTTATTCCAGTCATTCAGTCTTGCATTCCAGTTGGTTGGTCTGTACTACTACTTTACCTTAAATGTAAATTGATCTGTTCCATGGAGGGTGTCAGTGTTTCTATGCGAAGGCGCTTCCTCGCACAGCAGAGTCCTGAAACATGCCTCGTTCAGGTGAGCAGAGGTCAATCTCCACTGTTACTCTCAGACGTCTGAAACCCAACACCTGCGGAAAGTTGCACAATCCAAAACAAATTTATAACCTGTTGCTGAGGCTGTTTATATAGGAAAGGTGGTCATAATAATATGAATATTATTATTAATAATAATAATAACAATACAGGTTTTACGAATAACAATAGCTGTTCTGGCCAATGTGATTACAAGTTGTCGATTTCCAGATGTTGCAAATGTTCAAACGGAAGCTTGTCCTATTAAAGCGGGTTTCACAGCATTTACGTCCACCTCCTCACTGGACATATAGAATTACCAGCCATTCTCGTGATCCAACCGCACCATTTAATGCTGTGGTGTGAGTTAAAACCAGACTCAACCGAAGATTTGTCATTGCAAGGCGACGGTTTAATGTTGCTGTTGTTTCGCCTCCCTTTCCCTACACAAGCCAACCTCATATGTTGCTCATAATATGAATTATGAACAGCAAGATGATAGATTATATTTCTGAAATACTTAATCGCTGAAGGGCACATTGTGCAATTCATTATCATTTGCCCATGGTGATGATGTATGGCCCACTTAAATAAATCTGATGCTCCCATAAAAACGATTTCATTATTTTTACTTTTCATTATCATCATTACCCTATTGTATCGCGCGCTTAATGCCGGAGCACTTGCATTGATTGATGCATCTTGTGTCATCGTATTAGAAGACTCCTCCATGGCCTATTGCCATCACAGCCCTAGCCCATTCAGTTTAGGCATCTGGAGATTAAGGTGGACCATCCATAGGGAGCAGTGAAAATATGGAAATGCACTTAATTTAGTTACTTGTGTTTGCATTCCGGTGTCTGTCTGGGCGGCGATAGACCTCTCAGAATGGTCTACATCGAATTAAACTGTAATATATGTGAGTCCTTAAAGGAAACCCAACTGAGTTAACAATGTTTACAATATGGAGAAATTTCCCTGCGGTGTATCAGTGTATGTATATTCTCCTTTGTATTTGCATAGGCTACAAAAAGCAATATTTTAAGCTAAAACTATAAAAGTGGACGTGTTTGTTTCTAATTTTTTGCTATTTTATTTATGCATTTATTTATTTTGTTGAGTCACTTGAAACCTGAAAAGTTGGTAGTGAATATATCAAACAATGCAGATAAAACCTGGCAACAATGCAGATAAAACCTGGCAACAAACCTGTGCAAGAGTGCACATCTGGGTTTGTATTGCATCATATTTGTATAGTAGCTAATATTGAAAAACGCTATATTTTAAATCAGCAGACAAGCATTCTGCAAATTATCACCTTTCCGAAGGCTTTAATGTTTGAAGTGTGCAGTATTCCTTTGGATCCTCCTGTTAAATGCTTTCCCGATCAAATGAAACCGCAATGTCGTGCTTCCCCCGACTAATACATGCTTTTTTTAGTTTAACGCACAAGAGAAGCGCAGGATGCTCCCCACATAGCGTGCTGCTTTGCGTGGCATCTATCCTGTTCGTGTGCCCCTTATAGACTCTAATGTTTTAATAGCAAATAGAAAGTCCTTGTTGCAGACTATACGAACAAATTAGAGAGGGAGAGATCAGAGATCAAAGGAAGCGAAATAAGCACGGGTCGCTCGACTCATTCATGCAGCTGCTTTGAGATTCAAGGCCAACAAGCGTATCTTACATTGAAAGAAGGTTCCTATTCAGAGTGCAGGTGCGAAGTAGTGCGGTACATTCTGCTACATTATCTGAAGGTTGTTAGAGATCAGTGTTCACTCTGCTAACTATAGGGGCTGATTCCGACTAGAGAAAAAACTCCTCCATCCATGAAAGTACAATAACTCAGCGCCGACAAATAGAAGATGGTGGTAATCGGACTATTTAGAAGCTTATTCAATCAGGCTACCCAATTTATTAGTCATTTCTCGCTATTGCTTTTCATTTAGACCATGCTTGTAACATTACTCTTCTCCAGATTCATAAGTAACCCGGATACAGGAAGTGATGTCATGATTTCTTAAAAGTTTGTTCGTGTGTCTATATGATTACTTTCTGAAGTCCTGAAATGTTAATAGTTGTTTTGTGGTTTGGTAAGTTTTCAGAAAGTATCTCCAGTCTTTCAATTAAATAATATTCACGCGATAATAAAATAATGTAATAAGTGTGTAGCTAGTATGTAATGTCAAGTTGATATTATACAGTGATTAATTATGTTAAGGCTACATTTACGAGTTTGTCATACTATTGGACTATTGTTTTTGGTGCACTGGGATGTCTACACTGCGCAATCACAGCAATATAAACGTATTGAAATTTGGCAAATGTGTGTATTTTAATACTGTATTTTAACTCATGCTCTAAAGTGGCTTGCACACTTTACTGCATTTTATTTTGGAAGAAGCGCAAAACGTTGTATAGCATGACATTGTATAGCATGTTTGAGTTAAAATAAAGTGAGCTTTGATATGAAATGTATGTGAAGTCAACTTATTTGGTACATATGTTTGTTAAGTAACGCAATACTTAAAGGTTTAGATATTTCAAAGCAATTTCATGGTCAACATACAAAAACCAAAAAGTCCAAATTCTTTTAAGTTTTACCTGTATGTAAAAATCTGAGCAATCATTAGCATTCACTCATTCATTTAACATATAGTTGCATGACATGGTCTATATGGTGCATTTCAATTTGCTGCACAGCAACAAAAAAGCGCTTCTCAATTATTTGAACGACAAGACCAGTGACAGCTATGTTGTAGTTGGAGGTGGAATGGGCACAACGAGGTCTAAAAGTAGCCTGTTTTCTTTTAACTTGCTTTTCGTTATTGGCTAATTTATATATTTATTTATTTGCCATTGCACCTGTCCTGTCATTTTGCATGCGATTTCCACTCAGCCCTTGTCATGTAATTATGACATTAAATAGAGCGTTGAATGGTGTGGAGAGAACCGCTAATCCCCTATTAAAAGAGCTTTGTTAAATAATGCAGGACAGTTTCCGGAAGTGTGATTATCGCCTCAATTATTTCACAAAGAAATTATATTTCACACTCAAATGAGCCCTGGCTTGCATTTAACAAAAGAAGATTTATTTTCTTGCCTCCTTTACACAGGCAGACTATTGCTTAATGTAACCAGAATGTGAATTTATTGTCCAGCGTGTTGTGACAACTGAATAAACTTATAATTTTGGAATTTGGAAATGTAACTTTTATTATAATAACTTAAATGGGAGTGTGTCTTGTGTTTCATTTCACAAATTCACATTTCACACGTCACAAAATCAATTTATTCATTAATCATAATAATAATCCCATTATTATTGTTATTGTTATTATTATGAATATTGTTATTATTATTACTATTATTGCTGTTGTCGTTGTTTGCATTAATAGCTTTACATGGACTGTTTCGCATTAATTACTATTACGTAATCTTGTTTCCCAAATCACCGCTCCTTCTTGCTGATGGTTGTGGGAAAGAGAATAGCGAAAGCGGACTCGACACTTTTTTTAAAACGAGAAACTGTTGAAAAGAAACATTTATTGTTCTGTCCCCTTTAATCGCAAGTTTAACACATGGACGAGCGTGCGCGCTCTCAGGCTCACCAGGAGTCCGAGGAAGGCAGCTTGTAGATAGTTTAAATTACTTGAAAGTACTTGATTCTGGTCAACTTCGTATCCTCTTGGTTTGTTGAATGGGACGAAAAAACTTGAAACACGTTTGAAAAGATTGCGCGATCAAAATGGTGACACCGAGAGGCCTTTCCATGTCATCAGCGTCGTTTAGACTACATGCAAGAATCCCCAGATAAAAAAAAAAGGAACTTCAAAGGATCCTCGCTTCAATTGATACCAAACTATCCTTTCTCCTCTGATTCACCAGCCACTGTCTGACTGTCCCCCACTGTATTTATTATGTATGCAACAACGACGCTTAATATCTAAATGTGCTATAGTCATACACAACCGCCAAGGCTAACGTGTAAAAGAGTTCAGATGAGTATGCAAAGCTCTCCTCACACTAGTGGATTTGTGCCTACAGTTTACAGAAAAGAAGTCGATATCGATCTACATTGAACTAACGATTTATTGGTTAAAACGTTCATTTCGCGGGTATATGCAGTGGCTATCGTAAGTTATATGTTTAGGTTTCTCATGGAAGTAAAAAAAATCTGGACACTAGACATTTTCGGTGATTGTCAAACAAGGAAATATAATAAAAATAATAAACGAACGAATAAACATCCATTTTAGCAAATTAAAGCATGTTTTGTAGTTTTTGTTCTTCAGAGCAAGTGTTGGATTCTTCTGACATAATGGGATCTACGGCCCCGTAACCCATATTATTTAAATTTGACTCGGCTTTTGCTATTGAAATCTTAACTCACCATGAAGATTCACCGTCGTGAAAAAAAATGTCTCTTTGTATAAAAGCCTCTTTGAAGTCTGTGTGAAAATATGCAACTCTTTCATCAATTGCTGCCCATGTAATTGGAGTGTAAAGCTTGGGTATATTTGTGTGTATAAGCCATACAAAAGGATATAAAACAAGTTATCGCTATGCGGTTCACTGAGAAACTTAAAATCTAGGTTGGCTGGTATGTATAGTGAAGTTTAAGTAATTTTTGGCATTATAGAAATATATACTTAAAACATTATTATTATTATTTGTATTAGATTGTGACATCCTCAGTCTGCATAAGACTGCTATTGTCGTAATTTAGGAGGTCATTTAGCTTTGCATCATACACAATTTATTCAAAATACTGACAACTTACAAGGCATTTCGGTACACATTTTAAGGTCTCTTCTGATAATTCATACTTTTCATAAAAATGAATTGCTGACAAGTTTTACAAAATCACAAAATAACCACATTGATTAATGACTAATCATAACTGAAACGTCATATCAAATACAATAACACCGTTTCCATCAAGTTGGCTTGGCTGGAGAAAGCACAAAAAGAGGAAAGAGTCGACGGTTTTTATGAAATTCAAATAACTTTCAGATATTAATTTTGTACAAAGTATAGTAGCAAACATTTAAAAATTGCTGAAGGACAAAACCTTACAAAATTACTGTTCACACATAGACATTAAAACGTGGTTATTTACAACTGTACATGTTTAATAATTAAGCACTTTGGTTCAATAATACAAAAAGAAATTCTTTACCGATTAAAAAATAAATTAAAATATTGAAATCAGAAGCGGAATTTACAAAATTATACAGTGACATGCGTACGGTCAGTACACTATTTAGAAACATATACACTCGGGACATGTTTTAAATCGATTGGTGGTTAGGCAGTGACATTAGCTGTCAAAGCGCCAGTGCATCCTTCAGTAAGGCAGTAACAGTGGACGAGCCTACTCTTTGAACTGACTTACACAGACATAAGCCTGTGACCATTCAGTCCAAATTAGACTGTCCAAATAAGAAAAGATGTCAAAGTCATTTAGTCACTTTGCCAAGATAAAAATAAAAAGTTACGGGGCTAACATTGTGTTAGAAGGCGTCCCTCCGTTCAGGATTGCCGTACGTTGGTCCCTCTGTATGGCCCGGCGTGGATGAACCGCTGGGTGGGGTCTGAGGGCCACTGGCACCGGAGCTGTGACACACGTACCATTCGCTTAAATTGGCCGGCTGGGACGATGATGAGAGGGGCTCTGAGAGCGCAGAGGGAGCTGGCTCCCGTCCCAAGTCCGATGAAGGAGAAACAAGAGATGGAGTCGATGATTCGTAACCCGAACTCGGAGGTGGAGACTTGCAGTGCACCTTCATGTGTTTTCTCAAAGAGCTGGGATGCGTGTAAGATTTGTCACAACCTCTGACTTTGCAGTTGTACGGCTTGTCGCTAGTGTGTACGTGGGAATGTTTTTTCCGGTCACTGCTGTTGGCGAACCGTCTGTCACAGCCGTCAAACTCGCATTTGAAAGGCTTTTCACCTAAAACAACAAAACAGTTGCGACAATGGTCAGTACAGGTAAAGTACATAGCAAGTGCACTAATCATTACGAAGCACATCATCATAATGAGCACACAACCGAATATAGGCCTACTTTGCATTAGTCTAACGCATGTCACTCTGCATAGAGAAATCAGGTCACACGAGCCCCATGATATCGTGATTATCTTTTTACTGCTCTGTCTGCTCTTATGGCAAGCCCCATGTGACTGAGACTCTCAGACAGCAATGATTTCTTTTCACAATTACAGATTATTGGGCATCCGTTTTTTAAAGCACGTGCTAGTTTCATTTACCTTTGGAATGCAGAGTGTGAAGAACTCATAAAATAGATCTGATCCACCATCTAAACTGCTATTAGGCCTGTCCCACTGTAACCATAATAGCTGCTGGAGAAGGCGGCAAGGCAATAGAAATGTTTGAATTAATTACATTTAATCACATCACGCTTATTTCCGAAGGACATAAGCTCCAGGAGTTTATAAGACTACATAATTGCTGCTGTCTAATTACAGTTGCTCGCTGAATATCAATTTGACCTTCAGCTGTTGGGCCGAGAAAGCCAATCAAGAATATTAGTGTACTACAAGAAAGCAGCAAGGAAGAGACCCTTGGGAAACCGTATCCATAACCAAAGATTCAAATACCGCCCAAGCAAGAAAATAATGTAGCTGCCCCCGGGAATGTCGCACAGAAGTAATGAACAACGTTGGGTAGACAACACAACTGAATGATTGTTATCTTCAGTTAAACGATACACGTAGGCAGGCTTTGTTTTGAAAACAATATTATGCCAATGATAATTCAGTGAAAGGGGAAAAACTCTCAAAAACACTCACCAAGTGCAAAAAATATAAATATGTATAAAATGTTTCCACAGTTGCTAATGCAAAATCCTTTATTAATAAAATAATTAGCATTTTATTAAAATAGTTCACTTATTAATACACACTATTTTGTTTTTGAAGTCACGTGTGATTACTCTTTCAGAACTTTGAAACCGACTTGTTGCATGCGTTAAGTTGTCAACAGTTTATGCGTAGCTTCCTACATCGTCACAGTTCAGGAATAATTTGAAATAACTACAAAATATTGTCTCTTGGAGCAATTATTGACAGTCGTTTTGGACAGTTTCTTTAAAAAGCATATTCCATGGAGAGAAAAAAGGTGGTCACCTAGAGTAAAAAAGGCTGCAGAGATCGCAGAGTGACTAACAGATGTGTCTAAAGAAATATTATTTTTAAAAGTATGTAAAGACGTGGTCTCCATAAATGTAATAATTGCGTTATAGGATATAACAGTTTTGCAAAGTGACAATAAACCTCTGTGTACGACGTAGGGTGATTGTAATGTAATCAGACGACGTCGATAAATATCTATTGTGTGTAAAAAAAAACGTATTATAGGGTTTTTAGCATATGGCGGTAACTCTTATTTATTTTAAGCAGGCTAAACTGGACACAGTAGGCCCCAAACATATGTGGGTGTTTTGGGATATCTTAAAGCTGTTATGAAGCAATAATTTTATTATTTTAACAACAAAAGTATTTCAAATGCAAGCAAGTCCAAAACAATAACACTACACACTGCTACATCTCTGGTAAAAAAATAAAAATAAATAAATACGGCGTCTGGTTAAACAAGTAGAAGCCTATGGTATTTTGTCGGTCTCAACTAAACAAATACATAAAGTTATAGCAACACAATTATTAAAATGGTGCTTCGGTGTGCTCGGATAAAAGTTTTTACAAAATAGATGAGCCGAAGCGTTTGGTATATTTCTATAAACATGTAAATGCCACAGAGAAGCGGCGTTGGCATTTGAGGCAAACTGTTTAGCTTGCAAGCTAGCTCGAGTCATTAAACAACTAGTTGTCGTGCATCGACTTGTTTACACTTCAGCATATCTACTGACTGCTGCATTAGATCCACTGGTATTTAACTAAATTGTCCTAAGGGACAGGAAATTAAGCCACTGACCTGTGTGTGTCCTTTTGTGGATTTTCAAGTTTTCCGATCGAGCAAATACTTTTCCACAGCCGGGGAATGGACAAGGAAAAGGTTTCTCCCCGGTGTGCACTCTGATGTGATTCACAAGTTTGTACTTTGCTTTAAAAGGCTTTCCTTCTCGCGGACATTCTTCCCAAAAACAGATATGGTTCGCTTGCTCAGGTCCTCCAACGTGCTCCACAGTCACATGTGTCACCAGTTCGTGCATGGTGCTGTAAGTTTTAGAGCAAAGTTTCTTCGCGGAGTGCTCTGGCTCCAGCCACTTGCAGATGAGCTCTTGCTTGATCGGTTGCCTCATGTAACGGAAAAAAGCGCCAGCTCCGTGGTGGTGGTGTGCGCTGAGATTCATGTTCAGATTGAGCCCGCCGTATCCGTGCAGAGGAGAAGCAGCAAACGGGTCTGCCCTGGAGCTCGCTACTTGACTCAAATGATCAGACCGAACGTACATTTCGGCAGGTATTCCTAACCTTATTTGTCCGTTCAAGGCTTGGCCACCTGGTGCTCCGGTAGATGGCTGCTCGTGATGAAGTCCAGGGAAGAGCGTGTGGTTCCCAGGGTCGGGGTGATGACCATAGTGTCCCGGATAGCTACCTGTTGTTGAGACAAACATTCCGTGGTGAGAGGCTGAACCAGAAGTCTGATCGGTCAACACGGGCATGGCTTGAGCTGTCAAATCTCGGCGAATGAGGAAATCCCTACCTGCGGATAGTGCCTGGGCCGTGTGAGACATAGAGTACGGGACCGTTGCCGCCTGCACCGGGCCAAAAGCTCCCGTTTGACTGGAGACCACTTCACTGTGGCCTGCAATATGATGATTGTGGTGGTGATGGTGGTGGGGATAATGATGGGTTGGGCTGATTTTGAGGGCCGCGGAGTGCCCCATGTGTTCTGGCCCGAATGGACTCGGCCCCAGGCGGGGTTCCGCAGTCATCTCCCCAGGGTGCGAGTGAGCCATTGAGTGTGGATGGCTGCTGAACCCCGGGAAGCCTGTCACGCTCTGAGGGGTATGGTGGTGATGATGGTGATGGTGGTGAGCCCCTGCCAAGTCAACTAATCTCAGCGTCGTGTTCCGTTTGGAAAACGCGGGGTCCATCACAGGGCTTCCCAAAGCATCCACGCTCATTACTCCTAATTTTAGAATAACTTGACAGCAGGCAAAATAATAATAATGATGATGACAAATATATTTTAATCGCTTTGAAGAATACAGAAGAAAAAAAAAATAAACTTCCCCTAAAGTTTAGTTGCTATCTCAGTGCCTACGTGGAATCCCATTCGGTTGAGAGGCAGCAGCAGGACGCTTTGATATACTGAATAGAGATTCATGGTAGGCGCTGCAGCCCGTGGAGCCAAACAATCACCGAGCGCTCTAATTGGTCAGAGCTCCGTGATTGACGTCACTCGTGACAGTTTCCAATGCGAAGAAAAATGTTTTAGTGACAGCAAACAGAGAGCGCGCATGCGCCGAGCTTCAGGCAGCGGATAAAAAAAATGTTTTTGTTATGCAAAGGTTATTGTACTTTTAACTGCAATGCCGAAATTACATCGAATCAATGCAATCTTTCTAAATATTACAGCTGTGGAAAATCTGTAAATGCGCTCTAAAAAAGAGCGTTTTTGCTACTTACCGCACTAAGTAAACCGGACTGAGTGGACATGCATGAAAAAAAATGCGATGTAGGTTCTGTCTACTAGTCCGTTATAGAGAACATTTGAAGAAGCGTAATAAAAATAAAATGAAATAAAAGCTATAGGAACGGCGGTTTGTATAAAGCTTGTAGTTCAATGCTGCTTGTTCATACTCCGAGTTTTTTCCCGTATTAACCCTTTTGTTGAAAAAAGTTTTCACACCCCCTTTTTTCCTCTAACGGTGCTTCTTCGTCGTCATGGGATCGGTGTCTTGTGAAAAGCGCGAAGGTCGCCTATTGTCCGTGGGGGAAAAGTAACGCAAAAGACCTGTTGTTATGATCGGGGGTAATTTTCGGCCTCAGTTGTTCAGCGGCGGTGGATCAGGCACACAGGAGGTGGTGCTTCATCAAAAGTGTACAGGGCAGCAAGGCAAAGACGTCTTGGCAAAACAGCTCGAGGAGCTTTAAATAAAAATCGTAACACCGAACTAATCCAGTGTTTCCCAAACGTAAAAGTTGATCTCACAGATTACCCGCCATGATTTAACAAACACACTGTTGACAGTGCACCTGTTATGAATAAAGTACAATAAAGAATCCACAACCAGCTGTTGTCTTATGTTTAAAACGCTTAAATGGAAACGAACTGTCCTCACCTCATGAAAACAGGCTCAAGAGTTTTAATAAACTATGCTACTTCTAATTTTGCTCAAGGGAATGGTTAAAGCTTATTTAAGTTAAAAACGATGACAATTTGTGCTTTGTGTCCACATGAAACGTATTTGAAAAACGAACATATGATAATGATGTTTATTACTCCCACAATAATGTAAAAAGGCCAACAAATGCGCCACGAATAAAGGTTTTAATACTTTGCGTCCATGTTACTGTAAATAAAAAATACAAACTTTGTAGCTTTCAGACTGTTCTAACAGAAAAAAGTGTATAATTGCCACTTCATGCCAAACAGTCTGAACTGGAGTATTATTGTACTAAAAGGTTGATAGTTTTTTTTTTTTTTTTGTATTTGCAAAATGTGTTTGCATGTTATCGTATCTGATTACCAATATTATGGCCATAAACTTTTTTTTTATCATGCCGTGTGCAAAAACGTAGAAGTTATAGTGAATGTTATGTTTCCTCCTTGCACAATAAAAAAAGCCAATCACATACTGTAATTCCAATTCCGAATTGTTAGGATACTTTGATCGCAACTGTTTTGAAGTGTTATCTTAATCAAACTAGCCAGACATAAAAATGCAGTATTGTGTGAACTGACCAAAAAGGTCATACAGTTACTATTAGATGTATGTCAAATATCATATGTTCAATCTCAACTGGAATTAGTCAGATTATACGTGACAGTACAGAGAAAGCAGATTGCTTTAGTGCTCATGTGTCTCGATGAAAAATGGAAACAGTTGACACCCCCACCCCCAGTCCACATTGCTTTGTAACTTTGTAAAAGTATATGGTGTATTTTTTACATTGTGTCTATATATACGAACAACTAATAAACATACGTGCAATGAATGGCACACTTTTAAAAAAAAAACTTTGCTTGTTTTATTTAGCAAGACTAAAATAATCGCATTTCACGGAAATGTTGCTTTATTTGAAGACCACTATGATCTATTCATGTCCGTGTATTTTGCTCACATGTGGAAAAACATTAATGTAATATATGAAATATTATAAACTTTTTTTTTTCTAAATATAGTTTCAGCAAAAAGTAACTAAGCACTTCTTCAACTTTAGGCCTCTTTATTTTAATTAAGAAAAGGTTGCATTCAATTATTGATGCAAATAAATTGGTATTCCCTTGAGAAAGGCCGTGAATTGATATGTCAGGCCTCTGGTGACAAACCACACCGCCAGTGTCATAAATAAGTAAACACTATATGAATTGTGAAAAAAGAGTAAAGATGGGGCTCAGGGACGAAGCTGCATTCTTCATGAAGCATGCAATAGTTTCTTCGGTCGTAACTAAAAGTTTTGATTCGGGGAAATGCAAAAACATAAAAAGATTTTGATTTCACAGGAAAACCAATGAAAGGAACACACGGGGATTAAAGTCAGATATTGACCAAAATTATTAAGAAAATCTTATCGCAGGAACAAAACTCTTGTCGGTAATTTAAATACACATTTTAAATACAAAAAACTAAAGTTAAGTTTGATTGTTTTACATTGGTAGGGCGCATTTTTGCTTACTGACACTTTTTAGTAGTCCGGAAAAAATGTAGATTAAAAAATAGCACCAAACGAACCAGATGTGGTTGTTAATTTATTCATAAAATAATACAGTATTACACACAACCCATGCTTATTAAGCAAATTTACTATTGAAAGCACTACTTGAGTATGAAACAAAACGCTATTGCTGTTTTTTTAGTCTCTCTATGACTTTCGGCAAATATTTCCCAATGATTCCAGTTCCCAAAACTCACACTTCGAGTCTTACCGTTTTCACCTGTTGAAGACACTGTCCAGGTTTCTTTTATAAAGATAGCGTCCTTTTGACAAAACATTCAACTCATCAGCTTCTCCTGGCACTCTCTCTCTCTCTCTTTCTCTCTCTGGAAAGAGTTTGGGAGTGTATGGAGCTGAAGGCTGCAGTCTGGATGATATTTTAATGGTTCGTCTGTTCATGCGGCTTTGAACTCCAGCCGCCGGAGTTTCCTGCAGAGAGAAATCCCACTTCACAACTTCCACAACCCACAACTTTTACACATACACACATACACTAGGGTGATACGTTATGGCCTTAATCTTTCAACAAAAAAAAAAAAACAAGAGTTAAAAATATGAATAACGTTCGCAAGTTTGAATCTGTTATATAAAGTCTGAAGGCATGCGGAAGGCCTACTAAGGTCAGGCAAAGAGAATGTGTTGTGTTTTTTTAAAGACATACAACGCACGAGTTCTCTTGTCAAGTATATTTTGTGGATATCAAAGCAATAATTATATTCCAACTACAGTATCAAAGTGTTGTGCAGAAGCGTGATCTGTGACTTTCATTGCACACTGCAAAAGCAGTTGAGTAATCGTTTCACAGGGATGTCTCCAAGTAGAAAACGTCATCAAAAGTGTTGCATGTAAAAAAAAAAAAAAACTACATAAAATGGCCACTGCTAAAGTGTTACATATACAAAAAGCGTCACACATTAGTGCATTCTAGGAATACAAATGTCTTTACAGAGAACATAATACTTTATATTAGAGACGACGTTTGTTAGTTGACATTAAAGTTCTCAAAAATACCACTTTAACGTGGATGATAAGCTTTCCTTTTTTGTATATATATATATATATATATAT
>CAIGQW010055747.1:1806183-1816448 GCA_903798125.1 Danio choprae | reverse complement strand
ATATATATATATATATATATATATATATATATATATATATATATATTATTTTTTGTTCCTACGTTCAGTTTCCTTCTATGTGAGAATGTCACATTTCAGCCAGTGTTTACTAGATGCGCGCCAGGTTCTCCACAGAGCTAGGCTTCCACACAAGTAGGCCAAACGTGGAAGTACTCTGTCTAGGACAAAAGCTATTATTCGGCCATGCATTCACTAAACTCTGTTTTCTGAATTTCAACATCCAGAGCAAAATCACAGTCAGCAACCTCCCGACAATCCCATAGATTGATGATGTAAACCGACCAATCGCACTGATGCTGAGGCATGGCGGGCTGTTATTTGGTGAGTGAATGTTAGTAGGGGGAGAGCGCCCTCTCCAATGATGGTCCAAGCACGGGGTCACGTGCTGCCCCCCTCCTTCCCCATTCATCAGGGGTGGACTGTGTTGTCTTTTCAATTCATTTATCTGCAGGAATGATTGCGACTATCAGTCTGAAGCTCACCGCCTGACTGAGGAGGTGAAAGTTGCGCCACAGGAAGATAAACCGCAAAAGACAATATTGCACATGATTTGCGTGTGCATCGGATGAGCAGGAGAGGGAAATTCCTCTCCACTAAAAGTAAATAGGAATAGGGGATCGGAGTTTGCCTTGCACAGACTTAAGTCAGAGAAATAGCTAGCAGAGACAGTTGTAAGAGATTCTTCCTCTCTCAGTCTCCTCCGCTGCAGACTGAAGATGCTCTTGGACGCAGGACCACAGTATCCCACCATTGGAGTGACTACTTTCGGCTCCACCAGACATCACTCAACAGGCGAAGTTACAGACAGAGAAGTGGCTTTGGGTATCAATCCGTTCGCCGACGGTATGGGCGCTTTTAAAATCAACCACAGCTCCCACGATCTCGGCTCTGGGCAAACAGCCTTTTCCTCGCAGGCACCCGGTTACGCCGCCGCCGCTGCCCTGGGACACCATCATCACCCCACTCATGTCAGCTCGTACTCCACCGCCGCCTTCAACTCCACTCGGGACTTTCTTTTTCGCAATCGGGGCTTCGGTGACGCCACGAGCGCGCAGCACAGTCTGTTCGCCTCTGCCGCTGGAAGTTTCGCCGGGCCACATGGACACTCTGACGCCGCTGGGCACCTGCTCTTCCCGGGACTGCACGAACAAGCGGCCACGCACGCGTCCTCCAACGTGGTGAACAGTCAGATGCGCCTGGGCTTTTCAGGGGACATGTACGGCAGGGCCGAGCAATACGGTCATGTCGCGAGTCCCAGGTCCGAGCACTACGCCTCGACTCAGTTGCACGGCTATGGCCCCATGAACATGAATATGGCTGCCCACCACGGGGCAGGGGCCTTCTTTCGGTACATGAGACAGCCCATAAAGCAAGAGCTCATCTGCAAATGGATCGAACCAGAGCAGCTGACGAATCCGAAAAAGTCCTGCAACAAAACTTTCAGCACTATGCACGAGCTTGTGACCCATCTGACTGTGGAGCACGTTGGGGGACCAGAGCAGTCGAATCACATTTGCTTTTGGGAAGAGTGCGGCCGGGAAGGGAAACCGTTTAAAGCAAAGTATAAACTTGTGAATCATATCAGAGTGCACACGGGAGAGAAACCGTTTCCGTGTCCATTCCCCGGCTGTGGAAAAGTATTTGCCCGATCGGAAAATCTGAAAATCCATAAAAGAACACACACCGGTAAGAAAATCGTTATTTTCATGTCAAAATACACGTTTATTTCTAGTTTTTAATGTATAGGTATATTTTTGCAATTAAGAGTTGCAATTATAGGACCGTAAATAAGCATAAATTCCCAAGCAAATATTGTTGCTAATATTATTTGTTTCTTTGTCCTGTCAATAATTTGCCTACCGAGCATAATTCCGTAACGCAAATTAGTAATTGTATTTGTTATTGGTGTAAAATATCTAACAAATTAAACGTTTAGCAGAATTGTATCGTTGGAAAATACGGTCAATAATTATGGCTAAATTTAGAAATATTTTTGAGTAATTTGTTCGTAAGTGGAATATATATATATATAGAAACATAATATTCTCAATTTATTCATCTCCGACAGTGCTACCACAAAAATGAATTAACTTGCTAGCTTTTTAAATGTGTATTTTGAGAAATATTTGCTTTGTTTTTGTTAGGTGAAAAACCTTTCAAGTGTGAGTTTGACGGCTGTGACAGGCGCTTTGCGAACAGCAGTGATCGTAAGAAACACATGCACGTCCATACCTCTGACAAACCATATCTCTGCAAAATGTGTGATAAATCCTACACACATCCCAGCTCTCTCCGGAAACACATGAAGGTAACAATAACATTACATTTAATTCTTTTTTACCTAATTTATTTAATGATTTTCTTTTGCATGCTACCACTTTTCTTTTTACTTTATTTTTTTCGGTCATTTCTGTGTGCTGATGTTGAAACACTAGTTTATTGTTTAGGCTTCAGCCTTTTATGTGATGTCTAAAAAATGTTTTGTTTTTTTGTTTTGTTTTTTTTACATCAGATTTATTTGCTATATACGTTATTTAACCTAACTCTAAATAACAAAAACATAGAAAGCTTATCATAGTCTGCTATTATTTAGCTTCAATACTCCTAGACACAATCGATTCGATTTTGGCACTGTCCTTTATATTTTGAATTAAGAATCAAATGTGAATAGCGTTATTCACACTGATTTATGTTTGTAATTGGCGCAGGTTCACGAGTCAACGTCTCAAGGATCACAACCCTCCCCGGCAGCCAGCTCCGGCTACGAGTCCTCCACGCCGCCCACCATCGTGTCCCCTTCCACAGAAAACCAGAGCAGCAGTTCCATATCACCAGCATCATCCACAGTTCACCACACGAGCAGCCACAGCACCCTTTCGTCAAATTTTAATGAATGGTACGTGTAAATATTTTCAAAAGACTGCAGAATTAAGACTGCTTTGGAATCAAGACTCAAAAGTCAGCCTATTCTCGCGTGGACCTACATAAACACACATTGTGAAGAATCTGAAAGGTTTTCTGAAAACCGCTGTAAGAGAGAGAGAGAGAGCAGTGCACGGACGGGGTGTGCAACGCTCTTGACAGCCTTTTCCTGATTTTTTATGTCCTCTATTTCCTTTGCTCTTTTCATTTTTCTTATATATATTTTTTCTTCATATTTTCGGAAGACTGCACAGAGAACTCCAATTGCATGCTACCAGCAGGTCACAGCCTGTTTTTTTTTTGTACATAAAGATTCACCTAGTTTAAAATGTAATATTTTATTTTGTAAATAGTCATAATACAGTTTAAGGGAATTTGTGAAAAAATGTGGTCCCTAGATATATGGAAATGAGATGGTTTTACGATTATTGCGATGAATAGTCTTGACTGAAAAAGAATGTTATAGTTTATGTGTACCAAATGTGAATTACCCAGTATTACCACAGTCTACACGTTTACCTAACCGATTAGTATTAATGTGCTTTTGTATCCAGTGCAACATTTCGTCTCCAGTCCAGTCTGAGTAGCACACAGTTGTTGTTATTTAATGTCATGTCGATAAACCGTGTAGTGAAAGCCTGAAGCTCCGTGTCAATCTTGTTTATGTAAGTGATAAAATATAAAACTATCTGTCTATTGCATTGGCAATTGCAAGAAATTATTACTTGTATATAACTCAATTTTCCATATTTATCCGCATGTAAAGGGCCGGTAACACATGTTAGAGATAATCGGTATTTATGGAAAATGCGTTCGTAGGGTATGTAAAATTTAGTTCACAAAATAATGTTTGGTTACTTTTCGTACAGTATTAAAGAATTAAACGTACAACAAAAATGCCTTCAATATCTTATTTCTCGACTGTGCTCAATAAACAATTGAATTTGAGGTTGAGAAATAGCCTACCAACAAGGAAACTCTACAAGTAACCTATTTATTATTAACGCAATGCTTTTATTTCACATTTTAAAATAAACTGAATCTAAATTAAGCCATTACGTAACTACCACAATAACCACTGGTGTTTAGCATCGAAGCCCCAAGAGTTAGTCCATAGGATTTAACAATTAAAATAAAAAATGTGAAAACACAAATCAAAATGACATTTCAGTCCTAAATAAAACCAACGCCTGCTTTAATATTTTTGCACCACTAATCAGCGGGACGAATTATTTTAAGTGATTGAATTTTTTTCTTTTGTGTTCCTCATTATTGTCACAGATTAAATATAACCATTTCCCCAGAGTAATGTTTCAATAGACTGAAACGGCAAATCGTGACGAATTTACTTATCTAAATAGTTTTCATTGCTGGACTCTCGTCATGGCCTTATATAATTATGGTCGTTTGCTTGTCACTATAATACGGTGGGAGTGAAGGACTTTAGTCCAAGAAGAGAGTCACTGTTGGGCTTTTGTTCTTGGTTGCAACTTGCTTGATCGCCCCATTAGGCACATCAAGATCATGAGCGTGCTTAATATCGCCAGTGCACAATTCTCACTGAGCGATTTTGCCCACTACAAAAGATGCTATTTGAATATTAAAATCTGCAAAATGATAAATTGCTTAACTACAGCGTATTTCTCATCGGTCAGAAAGTCCAAAGTTTTGCAGAATAAGAGAAGAGGGAATGTATACTATGGAGGGAGAGGGGCAATCTGAGCGCTTGTAAGTCCAGGCAAACACGCGGTCTGTACTATTAGGAGTACTATGCATGCATGCAACTTTGAGTGTGTGTGTGTGTGTGTGTGTGTGTGTGTGTGTGTCTCAGATAACACAAGATCATTAGCATGTGGAAATTTAAACTGTGCCCCGAGGCTATGAAACTAATGAATCGAGCATTGCAGTGTTTCTAATTCGTGGCCATTTGGATGTATTTTTGTTTTTTAAATGTGATCCGACGACATGTTAGTTGCTAAGCGGTGCTTAGTCGCTTAAAGGAAAATGCGATATACGCTACAATGTTTACATGTTCCTCTTGGGGGTGTGCACAAGTGCAGGCGCGGGTGTAGACTGCCGTGCGCGTGCATGCTCGTGAGAAATAGCCCACCGACAGGAGGAGATACTGACTTCGGGAAAATATAAACATATTGGCACATCAAACAGTAGGGGCGAATAAGGAATGCATTATGTCGGAGGTGATTTTTTTTCCCGAAATATGTTCATATTCTCCCTCCACGGGTTATTAGGTTTTGAGATATGTGAATGATGGTAATAAAATGAATTGTTCGACTCTATTTAACACTCTATCTATTCAAACGTTCTGGTACATTTTCATTCATGCACCGTTAGAGTAGTAGTAGAAAGTGTTATGTATTGATCCGTACAATGGAATGCACATTTTTGAAGGAAGTCGTTTCGGTTGCCTGTTATCCTCATTACTTCTATTCCCCCCCAAGAAAATAAAAGCACAACAATCATATCCATGGACAAATGCTATTACAATGGCACTGTGTTAGACTATTTGATGGATATGACTGTTAACTAAGACGCTTGTTTTATTTTCGTCAGTTTGCCCAACCACATTCAAACTAAATTTAAGGCAAACTGGCTATAAAAAAAGTCACAATCCATTTAGGTGCTGCACATATCTCTAATAACACCAAATAAAAAGGGCGCAAATAAGTAGTTCATAAACATCCTATAGACGTAAATATCCCTTTGTATTGTTTTCGATTCTAGCACTAATGCAAAAATCTAGTTTAGGAAAATGTAAGCTATTTCAACCCAATATAGAGGCTTATGGTTTGAATTGTCACGAGAACTAATATGTTATGTTTTTTATTAACAGTATAAATATATTGCAATTCAGATTTTTTACAAATAATAAAATGAGGTATACATTTTCTGGTGTCTGCTTGAAAGCCGAATAAAAAGGCGCGAATAATAAGCGTTTTGCTGAGAATATATGCAGATCATTTGATCTCCTCATCCAAATCTTTCTGACGAGAACATTCTCTTTCGACGTCATCATCTAGCTTTCCAGTGACTAAAACTACACTTAATTTGAGCAACATTATTTTTTGACAAGCAGCTCAAACGCACAAGGTAAATGTGCGTTTATATCAGTTGGACGAATAATTTCCATATTTGCACATGAACACAAATAGCAATGGCTAAAATGATTACGAATTTCTTCAGGAAGTAAAGCTTTATTTAATCATATTTATTTTCGAAAGCGCATTGCTTAAAATGACAATCTGCTTTCCAACAAGTTACATAACCGTAGCCTTACGTAACTATCAACCCTAACCTGCACTTGTGCAGTCCTAAATAACTGTTGGTTGCCTGTTTTTTAAGGCTCTCCAGTATGTTTCCCGTTGCCACATTTAAATTCAGCGCTTAACTTTATGTGATTGTTGCACAGCTGTTGCCTCGAGATGGATGCATCGCTGTACTTTCTATGTAATGTAAAAGTAGCTGACAGTTTTCTCCTCTCATTCATATGCGCTTGACCTCTCTCTGACTTCAGCGCTGTCATGTTCGGCTGAAGATGTTGAAATGAGTGCAGGATGAGAAAAAAAGACATTTAAACTTGAACGCAGAGCGCAAATTGACAAGAGTGCGCCCGAGAGTCTGTGGAGTGTGACCGCTATTTTGCATTGAGATGGATGATTATTTTCTGAGTATTTATCATTGCTTTGTAAAGAAAGCGGTATAGATTGGTACTGAAAAGACATGCAAATAGGTCATTTTTCTTGTTTTGATATGTCGTGGGGGCATAAAGAAAAATGTAACTTCTGTGTTATTGAAATATTCAGCGCATAGTATTAACCAAGTGACCCCACACTTGTCTCTAAAAGGGCGACATTTTCTATGATTAGCAATAATAATAATAATAATAATAATAATAATAATTGCATAGATAACACGCATGTGTGGCTATTATGTATTTCTATTTTTTATTTTCTGATTTCAATGTTATTACAAAATTATGAAATAATTATAATAGTTATAATAATCCTACAATATAAAGTATATAAAAATATGTACTAGTGTAAATACACTAATTGTATCACTACTGTTACTATTTTTATCATCCTATGTTTACATCATCTGACAGTGTGAGATTAAATGTTGGTTATGTTATGTGAATAGCTTTACATTTACCCTGTAAGGAATCTGAAAGGACCTTGGAGAAGTCAGGCGAACCTAGGCAAATGTTTATTGACTATGCACACACCGTAGTGTGTTTTTTCTCTTTCTTTTTTCCGCTCTGGCCACAGCTATAGGATTCACACTGCTAAAGAAAGAGCCGTCAACTAACATGAGTCATAAGGGTTTTTGTGACCCCTCCAGCATTAGTTGTGGACACCATGACATGCTATTAAGTTTGGACCACAGAAGATTTGTGGAGGCGCTGACATTGTCTATGTTGTCGTGTTCCCTTGACACGTTGCTAAATGGGGTCATTCCAATTAGTTGTTTGGGACAGACTTGGAGTTCTTCAGGGATATTCACACCCTGTATATCGTCTAGGGGGAAAATAACAAAATACCAAGTCCATAAAATCAATACATTTATTATTAGTAATAATAATAATGCATATTATCTGCCAACAATTGTTTCTTTTGCAATCATAAAACATTCACATTTGCATTGACGATTTAACTATATAAGTTATACATGTATATTAAAGAAATATTTAAAATATAAATGTCAATGCAAAATATTAAAATTAAATCTGTAGTGGCTACACATTTGCAAAATTAACACCTTTTTTTGGTTACCTGTCGTGAGGCGAACAACGTCTTTTCACGGATAATGTTGTTGCGTGGATTGTTATTTTATTTACTCGTCTCAGATGAGAGCAGCTTGCGGACATCTGCTCTTTTAATTGCATCTCATCAGTATAATAAATGTTAAAGTCTGGAGGTGAGGCAATAGATTGGAACACTCAGATAATGGCCCTTCAAATGGAGTCTTGGAAGGTTATTCATTAAAGAAGTCATTTGTAAACTTAATGCACTTATAAAATAGCTTAATATCGGGTCCTTTTTTGCATTTCATGGGCCAGACATTAGAGATAATAAGAAAACGTAAATGGTCAGGCCTGCATCATGACATCGAGGAAAATCTCCTCGCACTGTGAGTCCTTTTTTTTCCCCTTTTTAATATAAATCAGGCATATTGTGCTCGTAAACTGCAAGATGGAAATTGTGTGAGGGCTGTGGTGTGTGTGTGCATGCTTGTATGCTGCGACAATTGCATCAAAGTTAAACGGATGGGCAAGTTAACAGTAAAATATTTTCTCAAATAATTTTCACAAGCTCTTTACAGAGTTTCAAAGTTCTTTAAATGTCCTTTTAAAGAGTGTATACCAAGAACTGTATGAATTCCAAGCATCCAGTGAAGTTTTCAGGCTCTTCATTAAATCAGAATACAGAGAACTAATTAAAACATGCTGTAGAATGCTCCCCAATTAACATAATCATTGACCTCATTAATATTGTGCATTGAACCAGAGAAGGGAAGTTTGGGCTCTTTGTAATTAGATACAAAGATATGTTTGCATCTTGGAAACAGTTGTTCCGAACATCAAACACACCTTGGCATAAAGATAACACAGAGAAGCTCAATTTGGACGGGAAATGTTTGTAGACTGACGTTAATGAAACGCGCTTCACAAATAGCAATGTAATCTACAGACCATCTTTGAGTATATCTGATGAATGTTAAGAGGTCAGAAACGAAGTGTGCAACTCTCTATTGTCATGACCTAGAGGTCACTGGAATATAATAGTCTGACATTGGATTATCACTGATGAATTATGTTGATAATAGCATTTCGTGGCTCCCATACACTGTAAACATACACAGGTTTAGACACAATTCATTCATGTTGTCCAGACACAAATATAACTTGATTGTTTTTTTTTTTTTTACAAATTTAAGTTAATTGAACATAAAATAATGAAGTTGTCCCCAAACAATCGCAATGATTGTGATTTTTCCAGCTCATTTTAAATAAGTGCTTTGAACACGCAGCACATTTTTGAGTGTATGCAGATTTGTTGATTATAAAGTGATCCAAAAAAATCCAGTTATACTCTCAAATAGTAAAAAGCAGCCATAAATTGTTTACCACAAAATTTAAAAGCCTTTATATTGAATGTCCGGGCCAATAATTGTACGTTAACTTTATCTAATAAAAAATGCAGGTGCAACTTTGAAGCTGTTGTTTTGGCTTCAGACGTTAACAGTCCTGGCTTTAGAAGAGCAACAATCATTCAGCTCTACGCTGGAGGAAAAATAACTCCAGAGCATCTACAAATCACCATTAGGGATTTCAATTCCAGAGTAGAAAGTGAAAAAAAAAAACGTAGTTAGTGACCTCACGTAGCCACAAACAAAGTAAACAAGACTTATACGGTAAGTCCAGATTCTCAATAAATCACTTTGGCATGCTTCTGTGTTCTTTGGATCAGTGACGTTCTTCAACCATTGTCTTCAAAGTGTCGTGTGTTGTAATTTAAACTTCAAAACGAGAGACAAAAGCCAATATATACCAAATCCTTCAAGCCGAAAAGGAAACATTATGTTGGCAATCTGTACATGGAAGCACTATGAACTCGCTCTTGAGTTCAATTTTGAGTTTCAGCTTACTCCGCTGTGTGCTTTGCTCATGTTCTAGAGCTGGAGGACAAGCTGGATAGAGATGTTTTATTTCTGCTTGTGGCACATGCCGAAACACTTCTCTGTAATTCGGCATAACAAGGATCGGATTTTCACAATTCATATTCTGCATTACACAAGGGCCATATTAACAAGTGCTATTTTGATGGCGGGGCTGCCATTTTTCATTTTTATCCCCCAAACGCCCCCTTTCTGAATTGTTTCCCAGCTTTTATATTATGATGTAAGTTTAGAAAAAAGTATTTCCTGTCCAGTTGGATACCAAGCACAAATAGCAATAACATTATTATTACTATCATTTGGGCTTAGAACTAAACAGTTGCAGTCATAATTAATTACATTCAGATGACATTTGAATATATTGAACTCTTATTTTATATTCAAATTCTTAGACCACTTTTATGGTGTGGGTCAAATTGACCCAAGCAGTAAATTATGGTTCTAACAATGGGAAAAACTTGGATTCCAGCAAAATTACCATGCTTGAACTAACCAAAATACACTTCTTTAACACAGTGTACTTCTTTATAATAAAATAAATAAAGCATCTGCCAGAATAAAAATTGCATAACCTCAAGAAGGTATAATATAGGTATGTGTATATATATATATATATATATATATAT